>SEYY01022670.1:55000-62500 GCA_009176605.1 Armadillidium nasatum | reverse complement strand
CGTCAACGGCACACCCTCCTCCCAGCTCAGCTCTCTGTTCCTCAATAACTCCTCGACCACGCTCATTCAACCTCACTTAGGTCTCACCCAACCTCTCATAACCACCATCTTTGAAACTAACACCATTTTTGCCAATCTCTCCTCATTCATCCTACAAACATGTCCAAACCACCTTCAGCATGCTCTGATCAGCTCTCCCAACCAAACTCATTTTCCAACTACACATCTCCCTTATTATAACATTCCTGACTCTCTCCCTTCTATTTATACCACCAGAGGTGGGCATAAGCGCAAATGAGAGCGCAAAAGCGCAATTTGCGCTTTAAATAAAAAATTTGCGCTTTTGCGTTTTGCGCTAAAATTCGAAAATGTGCGCTTTTGCATTTTGCGCTTAACTTTTTTAAGAGCGCTAAAGCGCAAATTTGTGCTTTAAAAAATATTTTGCGCTTTTGCGGAAGTTTTTTGAAATTTGCGCTTACCAATTTGCGCTTCATCATTTTTCTTAATAAAAAACAATTTTGGGCTTATATTTCAGTTTCTTATTTAATCAGCCAAATTTTATTACTCTTTCTGCTAATTAAAAGTTAATACTTAAACTAGGAATGCCGATATATAAAAAAAATATCGATATTTAAAAAATATCAAATTGTCCTCGATAATAAAAGATATGTATATATATATATATATATATATATATATATATATATATATATATATATATATATATATATATATATATATATATATATATATATATATATATATATATATATATATATATATATATATATATAATATATATATGGTTTATTGAATATTTTGTTAATTGGTTTATTGGTTTATTTGTATGGAACAAAAGCCTTGTCTTCCAATATTTAATAAAACTGACAAGGAGGTAATTTCCGAGTACATCGAAATAATGACACCTATTGCTGTTAGGCTGGATATGTTGCAGGATGAGAAGAATGCGTACGCGGGGGTTCTATTGCCTAACCTCTTCCTCCTCAAGGACAATCTCGTGGAATTGCAACGAGAGGTGAAAAAACTTAACTATGCCAAAAGCTTAGTCAACTACTTACTAAAGCAGCCAAAGCCAAACAAAGGGAAAGAAAAGGGATTTGAACCGAGGTTCAGCAGGATTTTTGATGATTGTGATTTGCTTATGGCAACAGCTCTGCGCCCTCACTTCAAACTCGGAGTGGCACATAGGTTAAATGAGGGGAAGTATCCAGCTGTCAAGACGAGGATATTGGAGGAAATAAAGTGTAATATTGCATCGAATTTTACTTCTCCACATTAAGGCACTGAAGGTGATGGGAATGAATCTGAAATGGACCCATTTAAGGTGAGCTATTTTTATAATTTAGAACAAACTTTAAGCATCTCTTGTATATATATATATATATATATATATATATATATATATATATATATATATATATATATATTATATATATATATATATATATATATATATATATATATATATATATATATATATATATATATATATATATATAATATATATATATATATATATATATATATATATATATATATATATATATATATATATATATATATATATATATATATATATATATATATATATATATATATATATATATATATATATATATATATATATATATATATATATATATATATATATATATATATATATATATATATATATATATATATATATATATATATATATATATATAATATATATATATATATATATATATATATATATATATATATATATATATATATATATATATATATATATATATATATATATATATATATATATATATATATATACATATATATATCACTGAGAGATAGAATGAGGAGTGAACTGGTGAGAGAGGAATTTGGGGTGGAATCAATTTTGGAATGCATATAGAAAGAAACCAACTGAGATGGTTTGGTCACGTGAAGAGAATGGGGGAGGGAGAGAGACTGAGAGAGATACTGGAATGGAGACCAGAAGGAAGGAGACCGGCGGGAAGACCAAGGAAGAGATGGATGGAGGCGATAAAAGAAGCCATACAACGAAGGAACAAGACACTGGAAGAGGTGGAAGACAACCGAATGTTTGAGGACAGAAATGCGTGGAGAAGATTTTGGAGGAGTAGCACCCGACAGGCGCCAGCCTACCGGTTTGGACGGTGATGATGATGATGATGATGATGATATATTATATATATATATATATATATATATATATATATATATATATATATATATATATATATATATATATATATATATATATATATATATATATATTATATATATATATATATATATATATATATATATATATATATATATATATATATATATATATATATATATATATATATATATATATATATATATATATATATATTATATATATATATATATATATATATATATATATATATATATATATATATATATATATATATATATATATATATATATATATATATATATATATATATATATATATATATATATATATATATATATATATATATATATATATATAGGAACCGACCGGGGTTGGAATTTGGCCGGGGCCGGGGTCACCCAAATTTGGCCGGGGCCGGGGCCGGGGCCGGGGCCGGGGTTCTGGCCGGGGTTTTCTAAAATTTGTAAAGAGGTCAAAAGCACTGAAATTTAAGGTTAAGAAAATTAGATATAAGGTTTATTTAATTGTAAGGAAGGAGTAGAATAGCCAACATTCACTTAAATTAATGATTATATGCATTTTCCAAAAAAAAAAAAAAAAAAATTACAGTTTTGTATAGTTAAAGTTTAAAAAACAAAAATTAAAAAAAAAAATATTCTAATTCATAATAGGGATTCAACAGGTAAGGTAAGGTAAGACCCTAAGGTAAAGTTTGAAAAAATGTAAGATATAAAATTATCAATTTAACCTGTATTTATACATATCATTGTTATTTTATTGCCATGTATCAAACTTGTATCATTTAGCTACATTATTTAAAAATTATTATTTTGTTTATACTTTCAGTCAATATGGCTAAAAGATCAGCTTCTGCAGTATTTGAATACTTTACAATGTTTCAGGATAGGCTCGAAATAGCTAAATGTTAACATCTGCAGTCAGAAAATTAGAAGAGAACCTCCGGGTGCTACAAGTAAAAAAAATTTCAACCAAATCTTTTTGGAGTATCTAAAATCAAAACACAAAGATGAACATTCACTAGCAGAAAAGGAGCGGTCAAAAGAAACAGAAAAGAAAAAAATCTTAATTTTCTTATATTTTGTTTGAATTTTTTTTTTTATTATTTGACTGATTGAGCTGAAATTTTCAAAGTATGTGAATTTTTTCACGAAGTTCTGAGTTGATTTCGAGCATTTTTTTGAGTCTATAACGGTTTGAAACTTATTTGGACCCAAAGTTGCTAAAAATGAATAACTGGATCAAACCACTGGTCCACATGAGCTGAAAATTTAGCTGAATATCTTTGCCCCAATTTCTTGCATTGGTGGGAATAGGTTTTTGATATCACGTCTAGAAAAGTTATATAAGCACTTGAAAAAAATTTTGCAAAAATCGTACCCTTCTGGAGGAAAAAATTATTTATAAAAAACGCTACCTACTATTTTTTTTTTATTTGTGAATATTGTTTAGAAGAGGGCAGGGCAACAATATTTATTTAGTGCATATTTAAATGCTCTTTGTTTGAAGCGAGATATAGCCTCTCAAACTTTGGGAATTTTTGAAATTTGACCAAAAATGGACCTTTTTGAAGGCTATATCTCAAAACCAACGAATCTCATCGAATAAAGTACATAGAGGAATTTGTAGCCCCACCCCTCCTCTATACACACCAAAAAATAGGAAATGTCATAGTTGTATTTTTTAAAAAAAAAATTTGTCTGAAAAGGTGGATTTTTTTTAGTTCAAAAAAATTTTTTTTTTCTATAGTTGGTCAGTTTTTGGCTTATAACATTTTTCTATAACTCTGGGAACAAAAGTCTATTAGAGACTTTTGTATCCCATTTAATTTTGAATAAATAGTCCAATTTTCAGCTCATTCTAAAAAGTGGTTTGGCACCGCCATTCAATTAAAAAAGGGTAAAATTTCAAAAAAAAAAAAAAAAAAAAAAAAGATTTTTTTTAACCATAATAGACTCGGAAAAACGCTAGAAATGGACTTTTCTTACCGGTAAAAAATCTATATAACTGAAAGTTTCAGCAGAATCGGCTGAAAATTAAAAAAAAAAAAAAATTAAGTATAATTTTCCATTTTAACCCCGGCCGGCAACCCCGGTTTTCCTTGATTTTTGGCCGGGGCCGGGGCCCCGGTCGGTTCCTATATATATATATATATATATATATATATATATATATATATATATATATATATATATATATATATATATATATATATATATATATATATATATATATATATATATATATATATTATATATATATATATATATATATATATATATATATATATATATATATATATATATATATATATATATATATATATATATATATATATATATATATATATATATATATATATATATATTATATATATATATATATATATATATATATATATATATATATATATATATATATATATATATATATATATATATATATATTAGGGATGGAGTGAAGTATCGGTATCGGTATCGGCAAGTATCGGCATATTTTCCGATACCGGTATCGGTATCGGTATCGGCCTTTTCAGTATCGGCATCGGTATCGGCAAAAAATTTGTATAGGAGTAAAGTATCGGTATCGGTAGTGGTATCGGTAGTAGTATCGGCAAGTATCGGCATATTTTCAGGTATCGGGTATCGGCTTCGGGGAATTTTTAGGTATCGGTATCGGTATCGGTAAAAATTTGGTATCGCTCCATCCCTAATATATATATATATATATATATATATATATATATATATATATATATATATATATATATATATATATATATATATATATATATATATAATATATATATATATATATATATATATATATATATATATATATATATATATATATATATATATATATATATATTCATAATACACTGGCATAATGTTCAAATGAAACTTAAAAAGATTTGAGTTCTTGATACCATTTCTAAATTTTTCAGAAACTGAAGGCCCCATATATCCAGCAGACACCTCTGGAGGAGAAGTTGCGGCAAACCTTGGATAGCTGGGATGCAGTAAATGTTCACCACAATACCCCTCTCACTAGGAACCTTTTTCCATGTGAATACCAAGAGGTCTGGGTGGACTTGTTTATGAAGTATAATACCCCATTACCCAGCTCAGCGGCCGTGGAGAGGTTGTTTAGTCAAGGCTCTGACATTCTAAGACCAAAGAGGGCAGCCATTGCATCCAGCAATTTTGAAAAATTTATTTTCATGAAAGGGAATATGACCCTTTTCAGAATGCAAGAGGAGAGCTACGAGGAGGAAGAGATCATAGATGGCTGAATAAATAATAATAAATTCTTTCTCATTTTTTGTTATATATTTGCATTTATCAAATAAAATTTAAAAATAATTCATCTTTACATCTTAGCGATCTTTTTTTTTTTTTTTTTTTTTTTTTTTTTTTTTTTTTTTTTTTTTTGCTCCAAAATTTGCGCTTTAAAAATTTTGTTTTATTTGCGGACATGTGCGCTTTTGCATTTGCGGACTAAATTTTTGAAAAAATGTGCGCTTTTGCATTTGCGGACAAAGTTTTTAAAATTTGCGCTTTTGAGTTTGCGCTCTAAATTTTAAAATTTGCGCGCCCACCTCTGTATACCACACACTGCTCTCAGAGCCTTCATTCCGAAAACCTCAACATTTTTTCTCTTACTCGCATTCAACCTCCAAACTTCGCTACCATACATAACTACCGGTACACAGCAACACTCGAACATTTTCAACTTCACCTCTCTGGACAACATCCACTTGTTCCAAATATCCCTCCAACCCCCTAGCACTTTCTCCCCTTCATTTATGCTATGCCCTACTTCATCGTCCACACTGCAATCTCCCCCAAAAATTTACCCCCAGGTATTTAAATGAGCTAACCCACTCCAGTCTCTCCCTCACTACTTTAATTTGAAGTTCTTCACCCCCACCTATACCCCCTCCCCATTTTTCATCCATAATACTTAACTCTTTACCGCATTCACTCTTAAGCCCAACTAGACACAATCATTTACAAATTTCTCCACCAAAACCTTCAAATCCTCTTTTGACTCCGCCAAAAGGACAACATCGTCTGCATACAGTAACATATTCGCGGCCCACACTTCCTGTTGTTCTCTCATTCTCACCCATCATTCTTCCTTATCCATCAATCTCACCACTTTTATTTGCATAAAAAAATTCAGTTTCCATTCTCTTTACTCTCACACGTGACCTGTCATTCCTATAAAATACCCTAATAATTTCCAGAACCTTCCCCTCAATTTCATATTCACTCAGAACCTCCCACAGTTTATATATATATATATATATATATATATATATATATATATATATATATATATATATATATATATATATATATATATATATATATATATATATATATATATATATATATATATATATATATATTTCTCTACACATTATCATCTTTTCTCTGTCCAACTCTCTGATCCCAAACTTAACTGCTATGCTCAGTCTTACATGTATTCTACCGGTAAAGTCTGGAACACACTCCCTTTATCTGTTTTCCAAACTTCTTATGACTTGCCCACATTCAAGCACCGTGTATCGGGTCATGTCGGCCATTAACAATCAGGATCTGTTATTTTCCCAAATCTGGTGGAAACAGGTAGGCCTCTCCAACCTTTGCCCACCGGAGGATATATATATATATATATATATATATATATATATATATATATATATATATATATATATATATATATATATATATATATATATATATATATATATATATATATATATATATAAAGCGTAAATTCAAGTGTTTTGGAAACTGTGGAAAGCCCATAATTAGCTTTGTTAAAAGTATAGCATTTGATTCAAATACTTTTTCCAATTGTTTCAACCGCATTTACAATTATTATAAAAATTATAGATTTTTCAAATAACTGTATATATATATATATATATATATATATATATATATATATATATATATATATATATATATATATATATATATATATATATATATTATATATATATATATATATATATATATATATATATATATATATATATATATATATATATATATATATATATATATATATATATATATATATATATATATATATATATATATATATATATATATATAATAATAATAGTAACAATAATAACAATAATAACAATAATAACAATAATAATAATAATAATAATAATAATAATAATAATAATAATAATAATAATAATAATAGATTGTAGATAATAATAAGAATAGACAGGAAACGAAACCCCAACATAATTTCTTTCATAT
>SEYY01022670.1:42500-45000 GCA_009176605.1 Armadillidium nasatum | reverse complement strand
ATATATATATATATATATATATATATATATATATATATATATATATATATATATATATAATATATATATATATATATATAATATATATATATATATATATATATATATATATATATATATATATATATATATATATATATATATATATGCGAATTGTAGATCAAGAGTGAGGGTGAAGAGAGAACTATCGGATTGGTTTAGCATAGGAGTGGGATTGAGACAGGGGTTTGTAATATCTCCATGTTATTTAATCTATTGATGAATGGTTTACTTAGAAAAATGGAGAGAGAAGGGAAGAGTATTACGTTGAGAAATATGGAGGGTGAATGTGAAGTGAATGTTTTACTTTTTGCAGATGATGCGGCATGTGTTGGTGGCAGAATCTGGAGAAAAGATGAGAATACTTGTGAGAGAGTTTGAAGGGAAATGTGCAAACACGAGATTGAAATTCAATCCAGCCAAGAATAAAGTTATGAGGATTGGAGGGAGGGATGAGGAAATGTGGAGGGAGGAATTGGTTTGTAGAAGTGTGAGAATGGAAACTTGAGGAGGTGAATGAATTCAAATATCTAGTAATGTTGGGTGGAAGGTAAGGGTGGGACGGAAAAAGGAATAAAGAACAGAGTGGTAGAAGGAATGAAAGTATTGGGGGGCCTAAGAAAAGTATGGAAGAAGAAAAATTTCGAAAGAAATAAAGATAAGAATGTTTGAATGTATGTGTTCACCTTCTGTATTGTATGTGTGTGAAACATAGACGATAAGTGCTCGGTCGAGAAAAAGTTTCAATGTCTTTGAGATGAAAGATTTGAGAGCGATATATAAATGAGAAGGATTGATAGGATTAGAAAAAAAAAAGAATAAGGGAGATGTGTAAATGGAAGAAGGGTGTAATTGATAGAGAGGAGGAGGATGTGCTAAAATGGTTTGGACATATGTGAAGAATGAAAGAGAACAGAATGGTTGGCAAGGTACGTAGATCCGATGTAGATAGGGAAGGGTAGGGGGAGGGGAAGGCCGAAGTGGAGATGGATGGATGGAGTGAGAGTGATTTTGATGGAAGGAATTTGAGTTTAGACGAGGGTAGAAAATTTGTGGGGACAAAGATGGAGGAAGGTGGTGAAAGCGTTGAAAGGTAAGAATAGTTATGTTTGTAAGGGAATTGTGGCGGGCACCACCTCACGAAAGTGGGAAAGGTGATAGTATATAATATATATATATATATATATATATATATATATATATATATATATATATATATATATATATATATATATATATATATATATATATATATATATATATATATATATATATATATATATATATATATATATATATATATATATATATATATATATATATACATCCGCATCCGCATCCGCATCCGCATCCTCATCAAAATTTGACATCCGCATCCGCATCCGAATCCGCATCCGTTTGCATAGTTTTCCTCCTTTTCACCTTCCCGCATCCGCGCGCGCGAAAATTCAACACACCGCATCCGCTCCGCTCCCTCCTTATTTCCTTGACTTTTAAAATCGGGTCATTTGAACATTAACATAACAGTTCCTATCCGCATCCGCTTTTTTTTCCGTAAAATTGCGTCATAGTATTCCTTGACTTACTTATTCCAACACATTTTCCGCACTTTTCGTTAAATAATAATAATTCATCCCAACGTCATATTTAAACATGACATCCGAATCCTATAATATATAATATATATATATATATATATATATATATATATATATATATATATATATATATATATATATATATATATATATATATATATATATATATATATATATATATATATATATATATATAGTAAGGCTAAACTTTCCCCGGCAGTGCCAGGGCCAACAAGCACTGACAGGATAAAGGTCTCGCTCTTTCCTGAGCCAATTATTGAGGGGAATTTGCTTACTATCCAAGAGGTCGATGGTTCGATTCCCAGTATAGCAGACTTAAAAATTCAAAATATTTTAATGCACGAGCAGTTAGTGCATTTAAAAAGATTTTATATATTTATTATATTAGTCTGCGAAAGAGGGATAGAACATTGACCTCGTTACCCCGTGTGAGAGTGCAGTCGGGAGGCGCCTTTCGGGAGTCTGCTTGATAAGTATTTCTTGAGACTTCCCAGCGCAGCTCCTCTTTTGTACTGTCTTGGCTCGGTTAGTAACACTCTTGCTTACCATCCAAGAGGTCTATGGTTCGATTCCCAGTATAGCAGACTTAAAAATTCATATAATATATATATATATATATATATATATATATATATATATATATATATATATATATATATAATATATATATATATTATATATTATATATATATATACAACACTAGGTTCCCCACTAGTCTCTTTTATCCATCTTTTATATATTTAATAAACATAGAGCTGTAGGAAACTCCTTTATTTCCTATATTTAACATACTTCTAAACATTTCTCGTAAGTACGTACAAAATAAGCATGTATTTTTGGC
>SEYY01022670.1:35000-37500 GCA_009176605.1 Armadillidium nasatum | reverse complement strand
TGTGATAGGCCTAGCAGGCCAACAACCGATATTAATTTGCTTAAGAAACTCACGTTTTGCATTGGAATTCCATAAGACCTTTTGATAAGCGACCTCACTATTTTGGACTACGAACTGAAAATTCAATAAAGGATCTACCTTAAATGCTACTATAATGAGAGAAAAGGAGTAGATGGTGTACTTGATAAAGGATCGTAAAGTTGACCTCATTGAAGTTTGTGAGACCAGACTACCGGAAATGTGCGTGAGAATTTTGCATCATGACTACTAATTTATCTATAGCGGTGGACAGGATAGAAAATAGGATGTTGGAGTTTTTTTTTTGTCACCTGAACTTTTGCAAAGAGTGAATAATATCGAAGAGGTGAAGAACGTATCCTGGTGTTTGCGATTTGAAAGGATGAAATTGGTTTGAGTTTCATCAAAGGTACCTCAATAGGGAAGACAGATGGAAGAGAAAGAAAATTTTTACAGAGAGTTACAGAATGTCAAAGAGAGAGCGTCGTATCATGAAAATATAGTGATAATTGGTGATGCAAATGGACATGTTGGATGTGAGCGGCAAGGAATTGAAAATGTGATTAGAGGCTTTAGTGTTTGGGAGAAGAACCCTGCGGGTGAAAGTGTTATAGATTTTTGTGTACAGAATGATAAAAGTGTGATGAACCCATTCTACAAAAACAGAGGAAGTCATTAAATGGACGTGGTATAGATGGAATGGAGAGAGACGGAGATACGAGAAGAACCCTATGATTAATATTGTTCTGACGAATAACAAGAAACTGTTTAGAGATGTGAGGAGTATACCATCTGCTTCAGGTGATGCAGATGGGTGGGGAAACTGAAAATAGAAAGACCAAGACCTTTTAATTAAGTGCAAGGCCAGGAAAAGATTTATGGTAGAAAATATAAAAGATCAAACCTGTAAAGAAAAATTTCAAAGAGAGCTTAGAGAAAGGAAAAGGAATATAATTGTAGGTGCGGAGGTGTGTGAGGACTGGAGGGCTTTAAGGGATGTTTTGACGGAGATATCTGAAAAGATTTGGAAAATTAAGACTATGCATAGAAAAAGGAAGAAAGAGACTGTATGGTGTCCCGAACAGGTGCAGGGGGAGCGAAAAAGAAAATGGGTGTTTTAGGAGATAGATGAAGACTAGAAGAGAAGAGGAGAGAGAGGATTACGTGGAGGCAAGGAGAGAGGCAGATAAGATTAAGGGAACAGAGAAAGAAAATACATGGAGAAGGAATATAGAGAGCTGGAGACAGATATTCTGGATGCGAGGAAGCTGATCCATAGTATTGCAAAAACTATAGAAAAAGCTTAACACCACTAACTTATACGGTAAAGGGAGAAGATAGGGAAATGTAGGCGAACCCAACTGACATCCGTAAAAAGAGTAGGAATATTTTAATCTGTTGCTGAATGTACCAAACAATATAGAAGAGGATGAGCGTGGAGAGGGGATTTGGGAAGCGATGGAGGAGGAAGAGTGGCCGATGACACTCGAAGATGTGAAAGATGCGATAAAAAATAGGAAAAATTGTATGGGAGCCAGCGAACACATAATATCGTCAGAGATATTGAAGGGTGCGGGTGAAAAAGGAATGTTGTGGATGAAGGGAATATTGAACAGGTGTTGAAGAGACGAGAGAAACCTGCGGAACTGGAATAAATCGATAAATAATATGCCCTATATTTGAGAAGGGGGGTAAAACAGATTCCGAGAACAATAGAGGAATTGATCTTATGCCACATGTTGCAAAGAAGTATGAGAGGATTCTGGAGAGAAGAACAAGAGAAATAAATAGTCGATTAAAAGCTGGATGAATGACAATACGATTTTAGGCCAGGAGGATCGTCGGTTGACTTAATTTTTGCACTGAGAGTCATAAGTAAAAAGAACTATGAATTTAACAAGAGAGAGTATCTGGCTTTTGTTCATTTGGAGTAATTCAACCGTGTCTCGAAGAGAATTTTATGGGATATTCTGGAAAAAAGGAAAAAAAAGTATACAGCTGAAACTGATAACGACGATAAGAAACACTTACGTTAGTGGTTTTTGTAGGGTGAAAACACAGATGGACAATAGCAACTTGTTCGAAATCACAACGAGGGTGAAACAGGAAAGTGTGCTTTCACCAAAATTGATTATAATTTTTATGAACTACTGCGGTAGCTGGTCAAGGACAGGGTGGATGACGAGATTTTCGGATATGCCGACGAACTTGGACTGATCTCGGAGAATGAGGAAGCCCTGCAGAAGTTTTTTGATGTGTGGGATGAGGTGTTGAGTGCAGAGGGGATGAGGATAAGAAGAGAAAAAAATAGAGCTAGGTTATGTTGATGAATAGAAAGTGGGAAGAGATGCTTGTGGGAAGAGAGGATAGAATACCGAAAAACGAACCAGTTTAAGTATCTTACGGGTCAAAATATATGTTCATAGAACTGAGTCATAAATTTGGTAGATTCAATGGGCCTTTTGTCTCACTGTATCGATTG
>SEYY01022670.1:22500-32500 GCA_009176605.1 Armadillidium nasatum | reverse complement strand
CACATTCTCTTTTACATCGAGTGTTCGAATGTATCTTATAGTTCCACAATCAGTGGTTCGGCGTTGGATAGTATCTTGCTCCAAGAGAAGTCGATGTATTGAAACAAACCTTCTCTTCTACAAGCATCTTCGATTTGGGAAAATTTCGACATACAGCCGAAAAGTCATACGAATTACCTCTTACTGGTCCAGAAGATGCGTATCTGAAATTTCTTCCTTTGAGTACTCCATACTATGGGCATTATTACTGCGAGCGGCAACCACAAAGGTAAATAGAACAATAATGGTAGTTACGCACGAAAAGTGACAGTTATTCTACTTGGTTGTGTTTGTTTTAATGCCAAGAATTTATGATATAACATGCGTATTTATAGGGACCTTCCATACAGGCATAACATTGTCAAGCTTCACATAATAGATGAAAAAAAAATATCGATGATCGAAATTATTGAATAAAATTTTTACACGATTATCGAAATATTGATATTATTTTTTACCCTCTATATCGGCGATTCGATAGTTTTTGGCCAAGTAATGACAGTTCGATATTTTTAAAATCCCATTTACAATTTAGATATTTTCAGATTTTCACAGAATTTCATATATATATATATATATATATATATATATATATATATATATATATATATATATATATATATATATATATATATATATATATATATATATATATATATATATATATATATATATATATATATATATATATATATATATATATATATATATATATATATATATATATATATATATATATATATATATATATATATATATATATATATATATATATATATATATATATATATATATATATATATATATATATATATATATATATATATATATATATATATATATATATATATATATATATATATATATATATATATATATATATATATATATATATATATATATATATATATATATATATATATATATATATATATATATATATATATATATATATATATATATATATATATATATATATATATATATATATATATATATATATATATTTACGAATTTAAAGAAATGTCATCTGCATAAAGAACGTCTAGTTACTTTCCTCACCTCTCCACTCTACAATCACTCGATCACTTGATCTCCTACACTTAGTAGACATTATCTAAACACAAGATAAAAAGTCTAATCAACATATGTTGCTACTTACCACACGGTTACGCTTGCTAATCTCAGGCAAGAAATTTAACAATTTTCTTTTAAAGGTTAGTGACGTAAAAATAAAAATGTTTATATATTCAAAAGCAAAGAGTCTATCATTATTTAGCGACAAACAGGAATAACGAAAGTCAGAAGTGATGTGACATCAACCATACATTAAATTATTTGTGCGCCTACATAATTGGTTAAATGTGACGTCATTGTATATTATATATATATATATATATATATATATATATATATATATATATATATATATATATATATATATATATATATATATATATATATATATATATATATATATATATATATATATATATATATATATATATATATATATATATATATATATATAATATATAATATACCGGTTATTATTATTATTATTATTATTATTATTATTATTATTATTATTATTATTATTATTATTATTATTATTATTATTATTATTATTATTATTAATCAATTTAAAATGACATGTTTTACACAAGCTTTTTTCTTTCTACTCCTGAGAGCAATTTCATTAATAATTAGTCAACCGTTACTCGATATTATTTCTCTCTTCATTTAATTATTATTTTTTTTTATTGAATTGTAATGGAAACCTCTTCCTTTAAAGGTTAAAATAAAAATAAAAAATTATAAAAACATAAAAAATAGTACAAGAAAAAAATCAGGTTAACAAAAAAAAAGAAAAGAAAACAAATAAATAAAAAAAAAATTACCAAAAACAAAAGAAAGAATAAAAAAAAATGCTTCTATATGAATATTAAAATTTTTGTCAAAAAAGAATAAAAAAATATTTGGATTAAAATTAAGGGGATATGGGGGAATTGTTTAGAGAAAATTAGGAGGAGGAGTGGAGGGGTGGGGGGGAGGGAGATTCATCAGAACAAGGAAGTGTGTAGCATCTTTATTTGACCTTGCTACAAATCGTGCAAAACTTGGAAAGAATACAATTGTCGCCTGATTCATATAATGGTTTTCTCTTCTCTTTCGTTGCAGAGGTAAAAAGCCTAAAATTATGGAGCCTGGCATTTGTAGGAGTAAAATGAGCATTTAACAGTCACGAAAGGGAAGTCACTTGACTTCCAAAGGTTCATACTATGTTACTTTTAATATATATATATATATATATATATATATATATATATATATATATATATATATATATATATATATATATATATATATATATATATATATATATATATATATATATATATATATGTCGATGTTAAATCTTTTAATAAAAGTTTTAAGGGCAGAGAAAACATGGTTCTTTTCAATGTCTCAAAAACTTAGTTCCTCTACTCGACACAACTTTCCACACAGCTATGATATCTTCTTCGAAAACTCCAACTCAAACTTTTATTTGTCCTTAATATTCTCGGTGTTTCCTTTTCTCGTGATCTTTCTTTGAAGGATCATATTACTTCTCTTTCTAAACAAGCTCCTAAGAGGTTAAGTGTACTGAGACACCTTCAGAATTTCTTCACGCTACCCCAGTTGCTTGATCTTTATAGAGACGTTGTTCGTCCCAGCATGGAGTATGCCTCACGCATCTGGGGTGGTTTAATTCATACAGCTCTCCTTGAAAAGGTGGAGTCTAGAGCTTATCGTCAAATCAACTCTCTCGCTCTCACTATTTCTCTCCAATCTCTTTCTGCCCGTCGAGCTGTTGCGTCATTCTCTCTATACTATCGCTATTACAACGAACACTGCTCTTCTGAACTCTCCTGTCGCATACCCCATACATTGAGGGGGGCACGTGAGACTCGCCTTTCTACTCTGTATTATCGTTTTTCTGTCCAATTCTCAGACCCCAATCTTAACCGCTATGCTCAATCTTTCATGTACTTTACTGGCAAAGTCTACAGCACGATCCCTTTATCTGTTTTCCCAAATTCCATTGACTTGCACACTTTCAAACGCCGTGTATCTGGACATGCATGCCTTTAATGGCCAGGTTACGGGTTACTGTATCTTCTCAATCCTGGTGGAAACTGCTATGACTCTGGCCTTTGTCCACCAGAGGATATATATATATATATATATATATATATATATATATATATATATATATATATATATATATATATATATATATATATATATATATATATATATATATATATATATATATATATATATATATATATATATATATATATATATATATATATATATATATATATATATATATATATATATATATATATATATATATATATATATATATATATATATATATATATATATATATATATATATATATATATATATATATATATATATATATATATATATATATATATATATATATATATATATATATATATATATATATATATATATATATATATATATATATATATATATATATATGATTGGAAAATCAAAACCAAATGCAAAAATTAACAATATTTTTACCAAACTTTGTATACTGAGTTTTCAATGGTTATCAAATCACTGTCCTTATTACCAAAGAGTTCATGATCAGCCTTAGCTATACCTTGATCAGTCCTAGACAATCCCCTTGATCTGTCTCCTGAATGACTTTGATCAATCCTAGACAACTCCTTGATCAGTTTCCTGAATGACCTTGATCAATCATATATAACCTCTTGATCAGTTTCCTGAATGTCCTTGATCAATCCTAGACAACTCCTTGATCAGTCTCCTGAATATCCTTGATCAATCCTAGACCAATCCTTGATCAGTTTCTTGAATGTCCTTGATCAATCCTAGACCACTCCTTGATCAGTTTCTTGAATGTCCTTGATCAATCCTAGACAACCTCTTGATCCGTTTCCTGAATGACCTTGATCAAATCCTTGAGAATCCTTGTACATTCCTCAATACTTGAATTTTCATCTCAATATGTCAATAAGATAGATCACAATGTCCGAGAAAAGTCAACCGAGTGAAACTGCAACAAGAATATTTTCTCTTCTAACTGTTCCTTTTTCATTAGAAATGCCTGCTTGGTTAATGAAAAAAAAAAGAAGCCAAGAGGCGCGAAATGCAAATTAAAACACGCTTCTCTTCTCGAACCATTAATCCCGCATGTGTGTGTCTCAAACATTTAAAAAAAATAAAAAAATAAAAAAATAAAATAAAAAATAAAAAATATTAAAAATCGGTTGAAATTTAAATAAAGAGACAAGTAAAGTAATGAGAAAGTCACTTTTTATCCATTTGGTCGTTATGAATCATTAAATTCCTACCGCTATTATTATTATTACTATTATTATTATTATTATTATTATTATTATTATTATTATTATTATTATTATTATTATAATTATTAATTATTATATTATATATATTATATATATATATATATATATATATATATATATATATATATATATATATATATATATATATATATATATATATATATATATATATATATATATATATATATATATATATGACATCATTTAAGTCTCTAAGACTAATACCACCTACTTATTATCTAAATACATTTTATTCCCATTTTTCACTAAATTGAAATACATTGCAAGAGCAACTTTATTATTCTAATATAAATCCTTCTGAAGAGTTTATTTAGTTCCCATTGAGTAAATGGAAGAAGTAGAGAGAGTGTGTTGAGACTCCATAAAACGTGCCTCGTAAAACGGGTCGACAATTAGAGATGAGTAGATGTAAAAATGAAGACGATGTTGCAAAGGTCACCCTTAGGCTAGCCTCTGTGGTACTTGTTCAACTAAAAGTCATATATATATATATATATATATATATATATATATATATATATATATATATATATATATATATATATATATATATATATATATATATATATATATATATATATATATATATATATATATATATATATATATATATATATATATATATATATATATATATATATATATATATATATATATATATATATATATATATATATATATATATATATATATATATATATATATATATATATATATATATATATATATATATATATATATATATATATATATATATATATATATATATATATATATATATATATATATATATATATATATATATATATATATAATATATATATATATATATATATATATATATATATATATATATATATATATATATATATATATATATATATATATATATATATATATATATATATATATATATATCAAACATTCTTATCCAGTTCTGGAATTTTGCTCTATGCAAATATTTAAATTTCAAAGTTTTATTACTTTATGCCTGTTATATATATCACCACTATTGATAAATACAAGGAAAAAACAGTAGCGGTTTACAACTGATATAGAACTACTTGAGGATCATGTCACAGGGAAACAATAGATACCTTACAGAAATGGAAAGTTCAAATAGGAAAACTTTATGTCAGACTCTATGGGCACCATTCGAGATGACCAGCGCTGTAGCAAATGATTTACCGAAATACCGAAGACCAGAAGACCAATAATCTGGGAGATAGGAACAGAAGATGATCATTAGAGAACTCTTTGCGGAAGTTACACTGGAGATCAGAGTTAAGATTAGAGGAAGTTAAGATTAGAAGAAGTTTTTTCCTAAATCTTCCTGTTAAGGATAAATTCGAAATCTTTGGAAAGTACCGAATCTAAAACAGTTGAACAATAGTTGGAAGGTTGAAAAAGAGGTCCCAGTTTTCGGCACATGTTTAAGAATGAGTGCACTTGTCCAGCAGGATGGAAAGGTTCAAGTTGATAGACATAGTAGAAATAGTTTACCAAGGTAGGATGCAAGCTCTGTAGCACAAGCTTTAAGAATCAGTGATACCGCCAGGACCTCACACATCCTTGGTGTTAATCTCAGAGAGAACATAAGTCATATTTTTACGGAAAATTACAATGTTAGTCATAAATGATTTGGAAGGGAATAGAGGACCAGAGACAAAGTGTTAGCAGAGAGTTTAACTTATGCAGAAGGTAAGACAATTGTGGTGTCATCAGATGAAACTAGAAGATGGGAAAGGGAAGAAGTAAATTTAGTTGACATTTTTGCAAAATGCCAAAAGAAGAGTGATGAAGAGGTGTCTGATAGATTATTACAATTTCTACGGAGAGAATAAAAAGAGTTCATATTGTTTTGTAGGATAGATTTAGCATAAAAAAGCAAGAGATTCTGAAGTTTGAAGGGAACTGCAATTCCTGAAGGTAGCTCTCTTGCTTTCGAAATAGTGAGTGAATAAGCAAAGTTAAAGCAAGATATGAGTTTTTGATGAAAGGAAACAGTAGGTAATGTACTCCTTCATACCTGAAATAATCATCTTTGTTACGTGCTCCAAGGGATTACTCCACTGAAGTAAAAATCATTCCAAGGGAAATCAATGAGGTATGTCAGAAAGTTCGACAATGTGCGACACCTAAGGATCAAAAACGTTTTTTTCACGGCAGGTGGAAATGAAAGGAGAAATAAAGGGTCGAGAGAGTTTAACTAAAGCTTAGCAAACCTTTCCGAAGATGAGAGAAAGTGAACCATTTTCTTCTTCTTTCCTTTGCCTTGTCCAAAGTCGACAGTATATCGAAAGAAATTAGTAATTAAGAAAGATCAAGAATGCTGGGTAAACTCCCCAGATGATCAGGGATATAAATAGGTATGTTCAATCTTCTTACGCTTGTTCAGGATAGAGAGAAATGAAAGGCATATTAACCTGCTGTATCTTAAACTTGAAGAAAGCCATTGGCGGCTGTGAACACTGAAATCACGTAAGATGATGATTTCAGAGAAAGAAGAGAGAATGTGTTCTATTTTGGGGATAAAATAGCAAAGGATTATAAGATAGTCAGTAGGATTAGATAATAGATAAACAGACTAGATGGTTTTTAATCGTTGATTGGTAAGCTACAAGGTATAAACTTGGAAGACTTCAAATTAGAAACACGAGAAGAAAGCACCACATTAGAAATTGTGGAAAGGGACAATAAAAAGGAATAAAACAAGGTTTGCTGTTGGAGTTGCCAAGCAAATGATTTTTCTGTCAAGAACAAGAGGTAATGTCTAGTTGAAGAGAAATGGTGCTCAACAAAGTCGAAATTAGAATAAAGGCAACGAATTTTGCAGAAATTTATGAAAAAAAATTGTCTTTAGAGCTAACTAGCCGCAGCAATTCAAAAACCAGAGGTCGCCAACTAACCAAGGGATGAAGCGTGATGGAGTGGACTTTGTTTGGATGTTGCTCTACCAAGCATCTCTGAGGCAATTTCTTGTTTCGTCTTTTATAATATATATATATTAGGGATGGAGTGAAGTATCGGTATCGTTATCGGTATCGGCAAGTATCGGTATCGGTATCGGTATCTGCCTTTTCAGTATTGGTATCGGTATCGGCAAAAAATTTGCATAGGAGTAAAATATCGGTATCGGTTGGTATCGGTAGTAGTATCGGCAAGTATCGGCATATTTTCAGGTATCGGGTATCGGGTATCGGCTTCGGGGAATTTTTAGGTATCGATATCGGTAAAAATTTTGGTATCGCTATCCTAATATATATATATATATATTATATATATATATATATATATATATATATATATATATATATATATATATATATATATATATATATATATATATATATATATATATATATAATATATATATATATATATATATAATATATATATATATATATATATATATATATATATATATATATATATATATATATATATATATATATATATATATATATATATATATATATATATATATATATATATATATATATATATATATATATATATATATATATATATATATATATATATATATATATATATATATATATATATATATATATATATATATATATATATATATATATATATATATATATATATGTGTGTGTGTGTGTGTGTGTGGTGTGCTTGTGTGTGTGTGCGTATATGTGTGCGTATGTGTGTGCGTATGTGTGCTTGGGTGTGTAACTGTGAGTGCTTGTGTGTAGAATTCTTATTTGTGTAAAATAAATTTCGAAATTTGGAAAGGAAAATAAATAATAATAATAATAATAATAATAATAATAATAATAATAATTAATTATATATATATAATAAATAATAATAATAATAATAATAATAATAATAATAATAATAATAATAATAATATAATAATTTTTATTTTTATATTAATATATATATATATATATATATATATATATATATATATATATATATATATATATATATATATATATATATATATATATATATATATATATATATATATATATATATATATATATATATATATATATATATATATATATATATATATATATATATATATATATATATATAAATGAATGAAATCTTTATTCATGTATGAGTACACGCGTGACTGTGCGTGAATGTGTACATATGTATGATCAATTAGTAAGCTACAATTTGCAGTAACGTAATTTTTTTTTTTTTTTTTTTTAAATTAAAAGTTTTCAAATAATGTTTCTGATAATGGGATCTTTGGGGCTAATGAACTTAAGCCTCACACTTTAATTTAATGTTTGAGGCCGGAACTCATCGTCAGATGAGGATTATGGTTTTAAAATTTTGTTTAAATTTTTTTTATTTTTTTTTTAAAATTTAATTTAATTTATATAAAAGAAAATATTTTATTTTCAGGGAAAAAAATTCTTTCAGTTATGTGTTTTGGTTAGGGTTAAAATTGCATGTTTTTGGGTGGAAGGGGGGTAAAACTGTGTTAAATCGTATAAAATTTTTGTAAATAATAAGTAATTTTGAAAATTTCAATTACATTAACTTTGGGTGTGAAATTGTTACTTTAGGGGTAAAATTTATTTACTTAGGGTTAATTATTTGTTGTATTTATTTCAGTTTAGTAAAAGATATTTAATTAGTAACAAAAGTATTTTTTTTATTTTTTTTTAACACGTTGACTGCCGGAAAATGGGGGGCGTATGAAAAATTTACGAGTCGTAAATAATAAGTAATTTTGAAAATTTCAATTACATTAACTTTGGGTGTGAAATTGTTATCTCAAAAAAACAAGTTAGATCGAATAATATATAGAAAAGATATTGTAGCCCCATCATTTATCTATAAAACTACAAAAATAAAAAATTTAGTTTTTTTTTTTTTATATTTAAAAAAAGTTGTAAATTTTTTTTTTTAACAATTTTACTTTCGATAGTTTCAGTATTGGGTAACAATTTTTTATACTTCTGAGAGCAAAAGTTCAGAAAATTTTGTAGCCAATATTTCGGAACACACACTCCAAATTTCGGACCAAAAAAATTTTTTATGTGGCCTCACCGTAGATTTGAACATTCCTAAAATTTCCGAAATAACTTCTAAACTTTAACTCCCTCGCAAAAACGTTAGGAATGGAGTTTTTTCGTCGGGAAAAAAGCTATCTATATTGAAATTTTCAGGAGAATCGGATGAAATTTTTTTTGAAGGGGTGCGGGGCGCAAGCGCCCCACATGGCAGTCAACGTGTTAATGTTGAAATCATAAATATAATTTAACTTATAATTTTAAATTTATAATTAACTGACTTAAATTCTTTTGTAATTATTAAGTAAAATAATTTTAAAGTAATTAGCAACTTAAAACAGTTTCTAAAATCTAAAAATATAATATATTGATTAAAAAATTATATTAATTGATTACTATATCGATTAATAAATAAAACATCGATTATTTAGAAGAATCGATATTTCATTAATTTTTACCCAAACAACAATATCGGCACTTGTCTTATATATATAAATGAATGAAATCATA
>SEYY01022669.1:75000-90233 GCA_009176605.1 Armadillidium nasatum | reverse complement strand
CCTAGTCCTGCACCGGAGAGTTTGCCTGTCCCTGAAGTAGAAACTTCATCGCCTTCTCCAGACTCCTCAGCGGTGGAGGAGAAAGAGATAATGTGGTTGTACCACAAAGTGAAAGTATTCGTGAGGAAACGGAGCTAGCTGTTGCCGGTGGAAGTCAGTCTTCCGAAACCGAGTCCACGCCATCGGACGATTCGGTAATCACAGTCATTTCCACTGTCACTACTTCTGTGCGGTCACGGCGGACTGTACAGAGCTCATCGTTAACACCAGCAGATAATCGGAGACTCTGGTATTATTTAAAAGGAGTGGAACGGTTGTTTATTGCTCCGGACACGCCACAAGAAATGAGATCAGCAGTTTGTAGTGTGGCGAGAGACATGCTAGATTTAATTGAAAGTGGAGATGAAGAACCTTCGTGGAGTACGTAAATTTATGATACCCATATATTCGTGTTCGTGTTTTTATATAAAAATATGATACTCAGACGGTGTGTAGGGTGTATCTTACGTAACTCTGTTTTCATTTTTATTTAATGGTACATAAAGGCGTTATTGTTTTGGGTATTTATATATTCACACATTGTGTGGATATTATGTATATAAAAAGGTAATATTTCTATAAACTTTTGGCTTAGAGCCATAAATTAAAGTAAATATTCGTTGTATTATGTTTATGTTCCATTTTTTTTAAATTGTATTTTCCATGTAATAAAAAAAAAAAAAAAAAAAAAAAAAAAAAAAAAAAAAAAAAAAAAAAAAAAAAAAAGAATTTTTTTTTTTTTTTTTTTTTTTTTTTCTACTTTTTGTATTGTATTTTTTTTTCTTTAAAATGATTTATGTAATTGTTTTGTTGATTTTTTTTTTTTTCATTACATATGTATTTATATGTTATTTTCCCTTTGACTTGATTGGTTGGAGGAGGTTGCTCGCGGCTGCTCATGTTCGTCATTTTGTTGCATTGAAATGTATTATCGCTCGCCTGTCTTAGGTGTAGGTTTCTTTCTTTTCTTCCATATGTATGTCTGTAGTATGTGTGGTTGGTGAAAGAAAAGGAGCTTTTCTTTGGTGGTGGGTAATGTAATAATTCGCATGAGCATCATTATATGTTCATGTGGTTTCACCCGTAACTTTCACCCTGCAGTAGGTAATAACCTATGCACTGCCAAAGTACTCCTTATGTTATATTATTAGGAGGATAATATTATTTATTGTTCATTTATGATATACTTGTGTGTGTGATTGGTAATAAATCTGTTTCTCTATTTTACAGGCAGTAGTTAGATTGTTATATACTTTGTCTGATACAAAACTGATATATTATATAGTCTGTTTCAAAATAATCTCTGGTAATATATTCTCAAGTACGGAACAAGTACGAACATATAGTCTGTTTCAAATTAATCTCTATTGATATATTCTGCCTCAACTGATATATTCGGTCTTATAGTTGAGGTCTTTATATTCTGTTTACTGAAATAGTCTCAAGTACGAAACATTCCTTGGCTAGGGTAAGTTTTTACTATAGGCTTTATTATTTTTTAGTTAATCAATTGTTAGGAATAGATAATCTGATACGATTTATCCTTCAGATTCCAGTGCTCGGATCACACTTTCCAGTGCTTGGCTAGTTTCCAGTGCTCGGATCAGAATCCATTCTGTATCCGTTTCCAGCACCAGGATCAGTTTCCAGTGCTGTATTCAATCCAGAGTCAGTCCATATATACAGGCTATAGACCATAGATAATCACAATACGCCTTGACGGGGTATTACTATAGAGGAAGCAAACACTGACTCAAACATATTCTGTAATTGGATAGTTGAGCAAGCTGTGAGCAGTTTCCTCTAGATAATCTTGCCAAGTTAAGTTATTACTAAATGAGTCATAGAGTATTATTTATAATATACTAATTGTGCTATTAATTACTGATTAAATGCACCTTTATTTATATCTGTGCATCTAATCAGTCCTAAAATTATCATCTTATTTTGTAACCTAATTATAATCGAGCAAATCATTATTTCATTATATAATTGTATGCATATATTCACCCATATATTATAAGTGTGAGACACCGTATATATAAAATTATTTATAATTTTATATATATTCACCCCTTTAATTACCAATCTTGGTTCGTTAAAGTTTTGAAATATTCTTGTGTTGATTCATATTCATTAGTCAACATCATAATCTACATCAACATCCCGGTGTCAGTAAATAATCTGGTACTTACACACACATTTGGTGTATGCCCTGACAGCCGTGCCGACGGGTATAGCTGGCAGGTTATATAGTTGAATGTGTTGAAGCCAGAATTGTATATTCGTTAATTAAATTTGTATATATTCTTCAGGGTGCATTCTTATTCGTAGATCGTGTCCTGTGTTTTCCTGTAGTTAGTTTATTATATTGCTATATAATTTACTATATCTTTTGGAGTCACGAGAGGTTATTCATTGTTGGTTTGACATACGTACTTGGCACCTCTTCATTTAATTCGTCTGGGCCATAGATAAAGACGAAGAAGTTTAGCAGGGGAATCCTGTAAACCGGACCTGAGTGTCTGCGTTATTCGTTGTTATACAGAATTTCATTGAGTTGTTGGCGGGAGTGTTTGGATGAACTGTAAGTTGGTTGATCTTATCTTAGTATTGGTAGGGTGAGTCATCATCAGTAACCGTACTCTCACCTTAACATATATATATATATATATATATATATATATATATATATATATATATATATATATATATATATATATATATATATATATATATATATATATATATATATAGGCTTAGCTTAAGAAATTGTCTGACCTTGTATTTGATATTTTTATATCATTTTGAAATTTTCATCTATTGGTTAGGCCTGTATCAAATGGCAAACTTTGGTCATTCAGGTTATGTTAATTCAAACTAAGTACACTAGAAAACTAAATAATGATTGTAATAATAGTATTAATTGGTACAAATAAAATGAAAGCAAAATAATAATAATACAAATGTCAAAAAATTTGTATTGATATATCAATGTTTCTATATATCAATATTTTGGTATATTGATATTTTCAAATATTTATATTGTAATAATTTGATCTGGCATGAACCTCTCAATTTTTTTCACTATGTTGAAAATATGAAGTCAAAATATGTTTAAATGCATTCTACACATAATTTTTCTTTCATGGAAAAGTAATAGAAAGTAATATCATTTATTTTTTTTTTTTGGAAAAAACTTTGAAATTTTATTTCAAGTTTGTAATTATGGGGACAAGTTAATAAATTTTTGAAAACATATCTATATTAATTTAACAAAGAGCCAAAAATAGTTATATAGAATTAAGTAGAAAAATATAAGACACTGTATATTTTTATATTTGAAAATTTTAGTTCTCATAATTTAGAATTTTATTTTTGCTGGATATCTGGCCAAATAATATTACTATCCAGCTGGATAGCCAAATACTTAAAAAGGCCAGATATCCAGCCCATCCCTAATTAATAAATAAATAAATATAATATATATATATATATATATATATATATATATATATATATATATATATATATATATATATATATATATATATATATATATATATATATATATATATATATATATATATATATATTCTCATACTGAACAACTTTTAATATAATATTAATCTTTATTTTTCAGAAATTTAAAAATAATTTTTACGCAAAATGTTAGACATTGTATTATTTAGAGAGGATCAGGGTGGTAATCCAGAAATTATTCGGGAATCTCAGAGAAAAAGATATAAGGACGTTGGAACTGTGGATGAGATCATATCTTTAGATACAAAATGGAGAGCAAGTACGTAATTATCAGTTTAATTTAGGTAATTCTTAAGATCAGGTGAACTGTCCAGAATGAATGATAATGCATAAATGAACAGTGTATTGATTTAAAAATCAATACTTTATAAATACCAATATCTAAAAGTTATGAAAAAGAAAATTGTATGAATATTTTTATTACCTCAGTCAACCTAATTCTGGCAGGTAATTAAGTTAGGTTTTAATGAACTTGGATTAAGATTACTTGCAGAGGAAATTATCCCTATTCCAAAAATAAGTTAATCAAGAAAACTGGGGTATTTTATAAAAAAATATAAATAATAATTGATTATTAATTTATACCGAAATACAGTGAGTTAATAGCTAAGTTGGGATCTATGGTTAAAGAATAAATTTTCTCCCCTTTTTGATGTTATTACTTTCATGAGTTTGTTTGTAGATTCAGGAATCAGTCCTCTAGGCTCCCAAGACGTCCACTGTATTCAGGCTTTTTTAAATAATTTTATGGAGGGATAAATAATGGAAAAGAAAGTTTTCACTTTTTTACTTTACTCTTCATATCTGTGATCTTATTTCTTTCTGCCTGAAGTAGATTAGTAAATTGGTTTACTTTTTTTCTTTCTTTTCCTCATTTGTAACCACTAGGTCATAAATCAACCTCACATACCTCACTGTGATTAGTATATATATATATATATATATATATATATATATATATATATATATATATATATATATATATATATATATATATATATATATATATATATATATATATATATATATATATATATATATATATATATATACAAAAGTAAACTCTGTACCATTTATGGGGTGTGATATACAGGAGTCAGAGCTTCCCATAGACAAATATCCTTTTATGTTTTTTTTTGCCATGCATTCATCATTTGTCTATGGTTGGCTCGTCCCCTCCTATCCCATAACCCTGTAAGTGGTGGAGATTTTATCAATTTCATATTTTTACAATGATATTCAATATTATTTATTGTGGGTGGTTCATTAGGTCTTAAGAATTGCCTTATTTTTTAAATTGTTTAAATGGGAAAAATTTTAAAATGTATATAAATAAATTAGACCTATATAAATAATTATTTCCTGACATATAAATATAAGGATCATTGGTAATACTTTCATAATCAATAACTCTCCAACATGTTTCTCTTGTATCTTGAATATTGTATTTTTTTATTTTTTATTTTTATTAAACTTCATATGAGTAATTAGTGTTACTATAAAATTTGAGGATCTAAATTTAGACTCTATTAAATGAATGCAGATTCATATGATCTAGAATCTAATGTTTATGAAATATGAGTAATCATCAAATACAAATATTTTAGAACACTTTTTGTCTTATTGAGGATGTGAGTGGATGCTGATTTTTTTTGTAGTTGCCACATATATGGCTAGCATGTGCTTTAATATTTGGTGGTGTTACCTGCAATTTTAATTTTTATTTTAAAAATTGAACTCTAACTTATGATAAAAAATATTGTAATTTCACTGGGGTTTGAACCATTTCCACTTGTGCTTTGAATAACCCATGCGACCTTGGCTCAAAATCAGAGGAAATCTCATGATCCCAAAATCCTGTGAATGTCTTTACCTGGTCACTAAAAACTTCTAGTATACTCCTAAATGCAGTATATTTCACTGTTTTACAAAATATCAGTTAAATGATTTATTGTTATTAATAATCTATTTCATATATATATATATATATATATATATATATATATATATATATATATATATATATATATATATATATATATATATATATATATATATATATATATATTATAGCTAGGCATAATGGAGACTTGCTTAACAAAATGGGGAACATTATATCCAAAACTGTTGGAGAAAAGAAAAAGGTAAGGTATTTCACAATAATATATATATAATATATATATATATATATATATATATATATATATATATATATATATATATATATATATATATATATATATATATATATATATATATATATATATATATATACAGATTAAACTATAATTGAATTCATAGGGTATAAAAGGTCTTTACATTTGATTTATGTCATGTTTGTTCATTGAAAATATTGTTTGCATTGAAAGGATTGGCATACTAAGGTTCCTTTTTATCTCTACAAGTATGTGTGTTTTCACAGAGTTGGCAAATTATATGTTGAGGGATTATCATTTTTCTTAATGTGGTTACTAATTATCTTGAATAATTATGACAAGCTTTGATTAATTTTATATAAATTATATCTTAGTTTCCCATTTAATAGATTTCAGTGAAATGTGTGTGTGTTAAAAAAAAACAAATAATTTTAGGTCAGGAGAAAAGGCCATTTACTTTTTAGCTTGCGTCAGTTAATTATTATTCTGTAATTTTTTTATATTGTTGTAATGCATGAATGAATTCATTAGGCAGAAAAGGCAAATTCCAAAATTGTTGAAAATGAACAGCCTCAGTTTGATTTGAGTATTCTTCATAAACATTTGGAACATTATAGTTACATGGCAGGCTATCAGCCTTCTCAGTTGGATGTCAGAGTTCTCAGTAATTTAAAATCCTTAATTGCTAGTACTGATAACCTTCAAGATGGCTTTCCATTTATATTTCGATGGCTTTCTCACATGCAGAGTTTCACCTTGAACGATATTAAACTTCTACCACAGGTTGATGAACTATCAGATTGTGTCCCTGTGGTAAGGAAAGTCTTATTTAATACTCTGTTCACCTTTTTTTTTTTATTTTAATAGTTCGTAATGTTTTCTGTGTGTATTTGTGTACTCTTTGCAACACAGATATGACTTGGATTTTTGTATTATTACTGTTATTGCATGTTTTTTTTATTTTTTTTTTATTACTGTTAGCCTGTTCCTTAGATTTCAATTAATTTAATGTACTTTAGGCTATTTATCATTATATAATAATTCTGATTTTTTTGTTTTTTTGTAAGCTGTTTAAAGTTTACAAAATAAACTTTAAATTGGAATAAATACTAAAACAATATACTTTTTTTTTTTTAAATCTTAATGTTGATGTACTGCTTTAAATCTTCACCAAGCATTTGACAAAAATAATTTAAATGTTTAATATTAAATAGTCAATTCTAAATTATATCTTAATAGTATTTTAGTATTAAAATTATTGCAGTTTATACACAAGTTGTGACATTCTCTTGCCTTTCTCTAATTTCTTTTCTTAACAAAAAAAAAAAAAAAAAACAACAACAACAACAACAACATTGAAACAGTGTTTTGCTAAAGAAAAACTATTTACTATAAGTATTTTACTCTAATATTGTGGTCCTTTCGAAAGTCACTCATTAGATCGTTAAATTTTTCACTTATGAAAATATTGCTAACTACTCCAGTTCCATATTTAATTATTTTACTCATATTTCTATCATTTTATAGGTCAAGTTTATGTTAAAATGTTTAGTTCATCAGATAATGATATTGCGGATACAGACATATTTTTTTTTTTTTTTTATTTTTGTTAGAGAACCTGTGAAGTTTCTTGTGGGGAGAATTTAAAAGAATTTTTAAAGGAAAACTTATTTCTAATGAGTTTTATGTACATTACATTTTTTTTCTTTTCATTACATTTTTTTTCTTTTCCACTTTTGATAAAATAAATATAAAAATATGTATATTTAGTTGTTTCTCACCTGCTAAAGTTGAATTCCTAGGATTTTGTATTTAAAAGCTAGGTAACTTAATTTTATTAATGTTCAATGAATTAATTTGAGTATTCCTTATAAGAAGATATTTGTTTAATTTAAGGTGTAAGTGACTTCTGATTAAGAGCTTTATTTGTTTTCTTCACTCCTATGGTTTATTATACTCACAAAGCTAAAGCTTAGTTTTCTGAGAAATTTTTTAAAATGCCATCATAATCATTTTCATAGCTGTGTGTTACAGTGAAAGAGAAATTAAACATACTAACATAACAAGCTAATAATCATATGTTATGTTTCTGAGATCATAGCATGGTTTATGGCTTTCTTGTTAATGTAATGTAGCATATTGATGTCCTAGCTTATTAGCATATTGCTAAAATAAAAAAAAAAAAAAAAAAAAAAAAAAAAAAAAAAAAAAAAAAAAAAAAAAATGCTATTCTTGAATGAACAATATAAGATTTGGAAATTATTAAAATATTAGGATTGTAAAAAATTTTTATTTAAAAATGTTTTGACACATATATAAGCTTGCCTTCTCACCTTATTCATCAAATAATAAAAATAATAATAATCGTTTTGAGAAATTTATATTGTATAAGGAATCCGTTTAATAAAATTAATGGTCTTTGTTCACGCACTAAAAACAAAATTGTTTCAGGCAAAGGAAGCAGAAGGCACAGACAAATCCGTGCCACAAAATATTCAAGAAAAACTGACTGAATTAACTCCAGAGTTGTTGCGGCCTTTAACTGTTTGCCAATTAAAAGAGGTAAGGCAATACATTGTTTCATGCTTACTTTATAAATCACTTAATATAGTATTCCATATTTTCCAATACATACTATAAAATTAATAAATACATAATAAAATAATAATTCATTCATCATAATAAATTAAATTAATATCATTCTAAAATCATTATATATATATAATATATATATATATAATACATATATATATAATATAATATATATATATATATATATATATATATATATATATATATATATATATATATATATATATATATATATATATATATATATATATATATATATATATATATATATATATATATATATATATATATATATATATATATATATATATATATATATATACTCGACTTTGATTTCCTGTCTTCTGAGTAGGTAACCATTTATATATACATTTTATTTTTTTATTTATAGGTAAAAAGATTGGTTGAAGAAGCCATTGAAACGAACAAAAAAGAGCTGAACTCCTTGGAAGAAGGAAGAGATAAACTTTTGAAAGAGATTGGAAACCTCGTTTTCGAAGACGTTCCCGTTAGTGATAATGAGGTGAGTTAGTAAATGTTTAGATAGTAATAATTGTATTGTTATAAGTAATATTAAAGTCAAGTTGAAAGTACGGATTCTGGAGAATTTATTATTATTAGGTTATACTTAAAGTATTCTTTATATTACGACTCAATCAGAAATCAGAAATAGCATATAATATAAAAATTATTTGAAATGTATACCAAACATGTAAAAATTATTTCAAAGATAATAAATCTTATATTTATTGTATAGACACTGCAAACCTGTCAGACATCATTGACTGATTTGGGTTTACAACATGTTTTAAACCGTATATATATATATATATATATATATATATATATATATATATATATATATATATATATATATATATATATATATATATATATATATATATATATATATATATATATATATATATATAAATTATATATATATATATATACAGTGGAACTCCAATATTCGTCCTTATATTGCCCTGTATTTTTTTTCCGATATTCGTCGAAAAATCAATATTCGTCCTACCTACGAAAGCCTATAACCTTAAAAATAAAAACTCTTAATAACAATCATTGTTTTTCTCATCCAAAAGGTAAATTTCTTTTTAAAATTTTATGTGTTTAGCGTTTATGTAGGCCTACACAGTGCCTATTACGTATTATTTATGGCAGTACGCTGTTTAATATGTACTGTAGTTAAATTGTACAGTGTTTGAAATGATTTCGGAGATCGATTCTAGATTGAAATTTTTTTTTTTTGTTAAAGAATAGATAGGCAAAATTCGAGGCTGGGAACGAATTAATCCATTTTTAGTTAATTCCTATGGGAAAAAATTATTCGATATTCGTCTTTTTCGATATTCGTCATCCCCTCAGGAACGGATTAATGACGAATATTGGAGTTCCACTGTATATATATATATATATATATATATATATATATATATATATATATATATATATATATATATATATATATATATATATATATATATATATATATATATATATATATTTTGAATTAATGATGTATTATTTTAAAATTTTAACTTTATGTCATAGTAAAAACTAAAATTGTTAAAAATATTTTTAAAAAATCATTATATATAACATATTTCAAGATCTTTGAACAAATATTAAATATTCCCTTTATTATTTCATAGGATAACAACGCCGTTCTACGTACATTTGGTGAGGAAACTAAGAAGAAGTACTCTCATGTTGATCTTATTCACATGATTGGTGGGGTAGATGCAAAGAGAGGTTCTGCTACTGCTGGTGGTAGAGGATATTACTTGATGGGGCCTGCTGTGTTTCTTGAAATGGCTGTGAGTCGACTGGCATTAAATATGTTGTATGATAAAGGTTTTACTCCTCTAACTCCTCCTTTCTTTGTTAGAAAAGAGGTTATGCAAGAAGTTGCACAGCTCTCCCAGTTTGATGAAGAACTTTATAAGGTAAATTAAATACTTTATCTCCCTTCCGAGATTTTGTGGTGATGAAGTGTAAATCTGTTACCGATTTTATAAATATTATTATTATTTGTTTATTAGGTTTTGGGAAAAGGTGATGGTAACCCTGATTCCGAGTCAACTGATGAAAAGTATTTGATAGCTACTTCAGAGCAGCCAATTGCAGCATTCCATAGAGATGAATGGATCGCCACGGAGAGACTTCCTTTAAAGTAAGTAACCATCATTATTCTGATACTAACGTTACGAAAAATTATTATTATTATTATTTCAGTTGAAATTCTAGTTTAAAGATTAAATTTTATATATTTTGTTTTATAGGTATGCTGGTGTTTCTTATTGCTTTAGACAGGAAGTAGGATCTCATGGTAGAGATACCAGAGGAATATTTAGAGTTCATCAATTTCAAAAGGTAAAGTGATTTTTATTTTTATTTCTCTTCTGTAAAATATTAAGCTATTTTTTTTTTTTTTTTGTATATACCACCATGAAGAATTATTCCATTATTCGTTATGGTAATTCCTTAGTTTTTATAAAATGTATAGTATGAAAATAAATTTAGGAGTAATAATAATATAGATGTATGGTTAATTTTTCGAAAATTTTATGGTGAATTGGAATATATATATATATATATATATATATATATATATATATATATATATATATATATATATATATATATATATATATATATATATATATATATATATATATATATATATATATATATATATATATATATATATATATATATATATATATATATATATATATATATATATATATATATATATATATATATATATATATATATATATATATATATATATATACTTTAGTTTTAAATTAAATGTTATGATGAAACTTGTAGGCAAGTTATTTTATATAATACGAAAGATAATCACGAGTATATCGCTCGCAGGTTGAACAGTTCTGTATAACATCACCACATGATGGGGCATCATGGAAGATGTTGGAAGATATGATTACAAATGCAGAAGAATTCTGTAAAGTTCTAGGGTTGCCATACAGAGTAGTTGATATTGTTTCAGGGGAATTAAATAATGCAGCTGCGAAAAAACTAGATTTAGAAGCGTGGTTCCCTGCTTCAGGTATGTCTAAACTTTTATTTTTTCTGTTATATGGTATTTATTTATTTATTTTTCTAGATTTGGTGCTTTTACAATGTTTTAATACTTGATAATTTTAATACCTTCCAGAAGATTATTAGATATGTCACTTCAACTGGTTAAAATACTCTTTTTATGAATAATTGATCAGGTTTTGTCGTACTTTGCCAACTTGTATAATATATTCCTCATTTTAGCTGCCTTTTCGAAATCTAGAATAATCATCTTAGGTGCTTTTGGTTTTATTATTCTATCACGCTTCAAATTCTGAATTTGCAGTGTCTTGATTAAGCAGTAAGTGCTATTGGTGATTAACAATTGTGTCATATAGTAAGAATGAAATCTAACACACATTATTATTATACTCATATTACATTTATAATTCGCAATTTAAAAGTTAAAACTATAATTTGTTTTTTCTCAACATTTAATTTCCAACTCTCTTACTTCACATTACTAATCAGCTAACTGGCATCTGTTATCATAAAACGAAAAGAAAATAAGTCATTTGAGACAAGGTTACAAGAGTATTTTTTTGTACAGATAGCTAACTTCGGTTTTGTCTCTACTTCATTCAAATATGTGGTTCCAATCAAATTTGGTTCGCATGTGTTTCCCTTTCCTTTATCTTATCCATATTGTGCCTTTGGATCTTCATCTCTACAGGTTTTGGGAGTGCTTTACAAGCTCTAGACTTCTTTTGTGAGAGAAATACAAATTTAATAGTAAAGTTTTCACATTTCTTAACTTGCAGAGTTAAATCATCTATAAAGGTTGCTGTTACCAATAGCGCATTTTAAGTAACTTGTAAACATTTGTTTTTTGTGACTCGTATTCTCTTGTTTTATTGGGCAAAATTGATGATGGTACTATATCTTATGATTTTCTATCGATATCAAGTATTCTCTACTACCTTTCTTTATAAGTTTATAATTACTTATTCTCTGTTGAGAAATGGTAGGTCTAGGTGTTGTTTAAACCAAGACCAATACCTACCTTATTTTGGTGGTGGCACTTATGTAGAATTTCTACTTAAATACTTGATTCACTGCTTGTTTGTTTATTTTCGACAATTATTTTTCAATTTTTAATCAACCTTGGGTTCTCAGTCTGATTGTTGGCAATTTACTTTTCTTTTTTTAATTTAAAGGTATATGCAAAAAGGGATCTAGAGTTATATCCATACTTTTCTAGTATTGTAGTTAAAAGTTATTCAGTCAGTCTAGTCAGTTTAACTTATTGTAATAAATAGATCTTCAGTTAAAAAAAAAGAAAAAACTTCCCATTGCGTGTATATTTTAAAATTTGATTTACCATTTCAAAATTCGAATTATTTATATTCCAAATGGTTATATATATAATTTTTTTTTTTTTTTTTTAGGAGCGTATAGAGAACTTGTATCATGTTCAAATTGTACTGACTATCAGTCAAGGCGTTTAAGGATACGTTATGGAGCAACCAAAAAAATGAATGCTGCTGTAAGTGATTTATTTACAATAAATAATTTTTTTTTTTTTTCTAGATTTGGTGCTTTTACAATGTTTTAATACTTGATAAATCTTAATACCTACCAGAAGATTATTAAATGTCACTTCAACGGGTTAAAATACTCTTTTTATGAATTCATCAGATTTTGTTGTACCTTACCAACTTGTATAATATATTCCTCATTTTAGCCGCCTTTTCGAAATCTAGAATAATCATCTTAGGGGCTTTAGGTTTTATTATTCTATCACACTTCAAATTCTAAATTTCAGTCTATTAAGAAGTGCTGTTGGTGATTAACAATTGTGTCATATGACATATAGTAAATATTCTTACATTTAAAACGTTTTTTTTCTCTCTTTCTCTCTTAAGGTTGACTATGTTCATATGTTAAATGCTACCATGTGTGCAACCACGAGGGTTATATGTGCACTTTTAGAAAACTATCAGGCGGAGGAAGGGATTACTGTTCCAGAAGCTTTGAAAGAATACATGCCCAAGGGTAGGAGGATTTACATGGTTTATTAACGTTCTTTATTTTCATTTATTCGCGCTTTGCAAATCTTAAAAAAATATATATTAAAATTAAAACTATTTTTCTTTCAGGCTATAAAGAATTTATACCATTTATATTGCCACCACCTATAGAAGAAGAAACAAAAAAGAAGAAAGGAAAGAAATTACCCAAAGAGGAATAAAATATTTTTATATTAGACTTTTTTATTTGAAACCAAACTTATACAAGTTTTAAACTAAACTTACGACTTGTACACAAACATTTTCATAAATTAATTTCTTCTCTAATAATTATAAACTTGTTAATCCATTCTAAGATGCATATACACTTGGAGAGATTTAACTCCAGGGCTACAGAAATTGAATAGAGTGAATATAAATTCTACAACTTGCTACCTAAAGTAACTATGGAGTTCAAATACTGACGACTTCGATTCTAATATTTAGCTGTCTAAATATTCTTCATCTTTATAATGAATAGAACCACTGGAAATAAAAAAAAGAAATCATAAATTTATTCAAAACTACATATATGATCAATATAAAGGTTCTACATATATAATATGCCATTGTACAAGTTAAGGTTAGTGGTGAAAATCGAAACTGGTTGAAAGCTAGTAGAGGTGTGAGATAAATTGTTGAGGCAAGTACGTTTTAGGTACTAAATGCAAGAAAAGGAAAGACAAAACAACTAAAATATACAAAATGTTTGAGAAATATGAAAAAGCACCCAATCGAAATAATGGTTGAGATTCTGTGCGAATTGCATTAAAAATATATTGTTATGGATTAAAAATGTATTAAAAGAGGTTTTCAGTGACTAATTTGAACTAGAAGTGAGAGCCTATGGAATATTTCAAGCATTTACCCCACAACTGTTAGATGGACAAAAACCTACAGACAGACACAATATCGGAAAAGAACAGGATAGTGTATATTGTAAGCAATAATCTACGATGTTATAACGGAAAAATTTATGAAAGAAAAATGTGCAAGTATTGAAAACACTTATAATAATAATAATAAAAATCGTATACTCAAAGGTACGTAGGCTATGTGGTAATACAGATCTACTTACTTTCTTTGGTAAGGTGGTGGGTTTGGTCTTGTAAGAGTTGCATAATCTTCAAATCGTCGACTGAAATTAAAATCATTAATATTAAATAGTTGTATTCAGTTATTATCTGAAGAAAATTTTTTTTTTAAAGACAAGAAAAAGTGGATTAAATGTGCAAAATTAAAAATGAAAGGATAACAACCTTTCTACACAGGTCTCGACATAATTCCTTATAAATAGTTGTTTTATGTAAGCTTTATTTAACAGAGATTCCTGAGAATTTAAGGTTTTAAACACCGAAAGTTGCAAGAATTTTTTTTTTGATATTTGAATATTTGAAAAGTACAAAATATTTTGGTACATTGATCTTTATATAAGATAACCCATAAAAGACTGCCCTTTTATGGAAATATAAAGCTGATTCGAAGAAAAATGCCAGTAATAATAATAATTGGTAAGTGAAACTAAATTTAGGAGAAGTTTCAACACAAAGAAAAGTTACAAAGAACAATAGATTATATGTTTAAATAAACTTTTGGCAAGAAAATACATATTAATATACTTAAAGTATATGAGCAGTCTTAATATAGTCAATTGTTCTTATATATATATATATATATATATATATATATATATATATATATATATATATATATATATATATATATATATATATAATATATATATATATATATATATATATATATATATATATATTATATATATATACGA
>SEYY01022669.1:45000-70000 GCA_009176605.1 Armadillidium nasatum | reverse complement strand
TGTCAAACACAGACCACTGTATTTATATTGTGAAAAATAATAAAGATTTTCATACTCACCCTTCTTTATCATCTGGCAGAAGAGGAAGATTATCTCCTTTATGAGGAGCAGGAAGAAGTGAAGTCATTACCCCATCTTCATAGCTCTCTGGCCACAGATCCTCCACAAGAACACTTTTCAGATTCTCCCACCTTGACTTAATTATTAGCTCATCAATATTCATATTTGTAATTTTAAAACGAACTTCATTTGCCCTCACTGATAATAATTAACAAAATTAATAAATGGTAATAATTATAAAATAAAGATGTTTACAAGTTACTACATTTTAGAACTTCAATTGCGAAGTAATTTAACATACTTGGATATTTCTTAAAATGGATATCAAAAACGCGCCTAGTAATGTTGTAAGAAAGCTTGTCTGTAGCAATTACTTCAAGCTAAAAATGTATATATATATATATATATATATATATATATATATATATATATATATATATATATATATATATATATATATATATATATATATATATATATATATATATATATATATATATATATATATATATATATATATATATATATATATATATATATATATATGGGAATTGTGGAAGATTTCAACACAGTTGGTCAATATGAAGATAATCTTTGCATGGCTCTTGCTTATGTAGTTGCAACTATTCAAATATCAACTAATATCAACTAGTGTTTATTGACGGGAGGTAAACAAACCTCCTGTAACCTTCAGGGGCTGAACACAGGAAAGCACTAATTAGCAGTCTCGAATGGGTTGCGACAGGCCTAGCAAGCCATCAACTACCATACACCTGCTCAAGAAACTTGAGTCTTGCCTCGGAACCCTAAAGAAACTTTTGGTAAATGATCATGCTGAAGGGGTTTTGTCAAAGACAGCTGATAAGTGTGTGCACTTACAAGAATTTGGTGCTATATATATATATATATATATATATATATATATATATATATATATATATATTATATATATATATATATATATATATATATATATATATATATATATATATATATATATATATATATATTATATATATTATATATATATATATATATATATATATATATATATATATATATATATTATATATATATATAATATATATATATATATATATATATATATATATATATAATATATATATATATATATATATATATATATATATATATATATATATATATATATATATATATATATATATATATATATATATATATATATATATATATATATATATATATATATATATATTTTTTTACCTTTTTTTTTTTACCTTCTCACCCCCTGACCACCCCATGTTGAGGCGGCCACACTTCGCTAATGAAGCTTCCTGCCGCAGTCGGTCTCGTCCAGAGATCCTTCAAAGAAGTGATGCCCCAGAAGAGTTTGGGGCGAGAGTTGGAAGGACAGCGTAATAGAAAGTGTTTCACGGTCTCCGGGGCCATTCCGCATCTAGTACAGGTGGGAGATGCTGCCTGGTTTATTTTGAATTCGTGTTTGTAATGTTGTAGGTTTGGGTGGTGCCCGCATCTCAATCTTGCAAGTGAGGTTTGTAAGTGTCTTGGGAGGTTGTTGAAGTCGGGGTTTTATTTCGGGGGGGGGGTCTGTTAAGGATGTTGTTTGGAGGTCTGTTGATCATGTATGAATGTGTTAGTTGAGTGTGTATATGTTTGGTTGTTGTGGTATTGGGGGGAGGAGGGGGGATGTGATTTAGGATCTGTTTGTAAAAGGCGTCGGTGGACGATGGAGGCTGTGTTAGTCTTTGTGGGGTAGGTTGGAGGAGAGTATAGTGACATGGGTGTGTGGGTAGGCGTGTTTTTGCGTAAAATTGGGTGCCTATCATTTCGAGGTGATTCCTTATGGGTAGAATCTTGGTTTCGTTGTGTAGGTGTTGTTGAGGGGTTGTGTCGTGTGCAGCCGGTGATGGTGCGAAGGGCTTTATTTTGCGTTATTTGGAGTGTCGTTAAGTTTTGGTTGGAGAGCAGAGGGTGCCAGACAGGGGAGGCGTAGTTAATGGTGGGGCGTATAAATTGTTTGTAGATTGCAATTGAGGTTTGTATGTTGTTGTGTATGTCTGTGTTGGCAACTGTTTTGAGGATGTTGAGTTTTCTGTTTGCGGCTGAGGTGGTATTTTGAATGTGCTTGGAGAACGTGAGGCGAGTGTCAAATGTTAGGCCAAGGATCTTAGGGGTTTTGTTGAAGGGTATGGGGGTGTTGTTTAGTAGGACTTGTGGGTGGGTGTTGGATATGTGTTTGTCTGTTGTTATGAGGGTTATGGAGGATTTGTTTGGGGATGCTGTCATCCTGTTTTCGACTAGCCAAGTTTGGAGTTGAGTTAGGTAGTCTTGAGTGAGTGATGTTGCGGTGGTGAGGTCTTTGTGAGTGGTGGCTATAGTTATGTCGTCGGCGTATGAGGTGATGTGGGTGAAAGTTGTTTGTGGTTGTGGGAGGTCTGCTGTGTAAGGTTGAATAGAGTGGGGGAGAGTATGGCTCCTTGGGGAACTCCGTTCTTTATGTTGATGGTACGTGATTTATGGCCGTTTTGTTGTATTTTGGCGGTTCTTCCTGATAGGAAGTTGGATAGCCATTTCTTAGTATTGTTGGGATGTTGGATTGGAGGATTTTATGGATAAGATTGTCTCGGGACAGTATCGAAGGCTTTGTTTATGTCAATTGCTATTAATATAGTTTTGTGATATGGCTTATGGTTTAGTCCGTTTAATATAGGTTGGATGATGTTGGTAAGTGCAGTGGTGGTGGAGTGGTTGGGTTTGAACCCGTGTTGGAAGTTTTGTTGTGGGATGAATTGGAGGATAGAATTTAGGATTAGTTTTTCAAGAAGTTTTGAGATGGTGGATAATAGGGAGATTGGGCGGTAAGAGGAGGGGTTTGAAGGGTCTTTGCCAGGTTTTAGTTTAGGGATGATTAAAGCTTTTTTCCATTGTGGTGGGATATAGTTGAGTTGGATGGATTTGTTGAAGATGGAGGTTATGTATGTGATTGTGTGGATGGATAGGTGTTATATATATATATATATATATATATATATATATATATATATATATATATATATATATATATATATATATATATATATATATATATATATATATATATATATATATATATATATATATATATATATATATATATATATATATATATATATATATATATATATATATATATATATATATATATATATATATATATATATATATATATATATATATATATATATATATATATATATATATATATATATATATATATATATATATATATATATATATATATATATATATATATATATATATACTCCATACCTTAATGTCAGAAATATCTTCTGGTGGAGTTCCATAAATAAATCCTGAATGAATCGCAGGAGAATAAGTATAGTGTAGCCATGATGGAAGATCTGGCATATTCAACAGACTTGGTCTATATGAAACACCTTTAATGTGAATAAAAATAACATAAGTAATTTCCTTTTATAACAAGATCTTCACAAAAGGCAGTCTGTGTATTATTGTAATTCAAGTAAGTTTTAGCTTGTCTATAACAAAACAAAAAAACAATAATAACTAGTAACAATAATAAATATAATAATAATAATGTGGTAACATAGACAAGCATTTACATATTTTACAAATTTAATCTTACCATGTGAAGAAAGGCTGAAGTTTTGGGACGTAAATGGTAATATAAGTAGCTCTGATGACATGAACTCCAGACATTGGCTCAAATGAAACACAACAAAAAGAACTGCTAAAAAAGCTGAGCTATGTACCCTCATATTTCCTTTATAGTTTCAGGCTGATAATAGAATGAAAAATAATAATTTCTGTAATAAGATTGGTATTTATTAGCAACATATGCAAGGCATGGATATGAGGGACATTAATCAAAGACTTTTTATATATTAAAATCTTACTCACAAGACTTTTTTTTTTTCTCATGGAAATTAATCTGGCTCAAGAAACTCTCTCTTGAATCAAATTTCATTGCAAATAAAAAGGAAACTGACAAGTCACTAAAGTTTAACAGAAGTTACACAAAAGATAAAGAAAATAAACATTTTCTTACTATGTTCAAAGTATTCACATAACATAGTATTCCATATATTAGTCAATATGATCCTCAAACAACGAATTGCTTATAGTAATTGCTAATTATGAATTCTGTCTCAATACTGATACTAGCCTGTAAAGAGAAATTCTACCAACAATTGGCAACTTTTCTCTTTCCCCTCCTCACTAATGTATTGCAAAATAACCAATATAGAATTCCAAACATTATTATTATCTGACAATACTGAATTTTAATTTTATAATATACTGCATATATATATATATATATATATATATATATATATATATATATATATATATATATATATATATATATATATATATATATATATATATATATATATATATATATATATATATATAAAGAGAAAGTTAAAGTTTTAAGGTTCATATTTCTTATTTGTAAATAGGGTTAAATTTCCTCTGCAGTTCTTTTCAAATTTATTTTTGTTATGCATCAAGTTAGGCATGTACACAGACATTCAGAAATTCAAAATTACTATCTAAAGAATGGTCATAAATTATGAGAGTCAGTAGAAAGTAAAAAAAGTAGAAAAAAAAAATTTTTAAAATCATACTCATCTACTGTTTCTATATTTTCTCTTGTCCTTTAAAAAAAGTTTGAAAGAAAGCTAAGCTTTTGTTTTTGAGAGCAGACCTCACCAATGTAGGATATATGCTGTCCTTCCATCCAGGCAGACAAAATACTGCCCTTCAGGGCATCATGAGTTCAGAGTAAGTGAGCCATCACAATATAAATAAATATGCAAATATATATTTATTTACATGGTTACTCACTTAAGAGAACCTTGAACTCAGAGGAAGTGAGTCTTCAAATAAGGAAGACACTATAATAATAAAACCACCAAAGAGTCTTGATCAGTGTAAATCAATAATTATATTCTGTTAATTTGGGAAATGGAGTATAGGTACCTCTTTAAGCATAACTTTTGGAAATTACTTAGGTAGGATTCCCTGGCCACCCAGGATAGTTGGAATGGAGAAAGTTGAGACACCCAGGGCATTTCAGTGGAGAGGCTCTTTAAATAATATACACAGAGCAATCTACAGGAAGTGTGTCACAGTTTTCAAGACTACCCTTGCAAGGACAAATATCAAGTATCTGACATTCTGAGACAATGAAGATGTGTATTTAATCCACAATGTCATGTCTTAGGCCGCCGGAAGATAGCAGTAGCTAGTCTATGATCACATTTAAGATTGAAAGTTGGTGAGTCTAGTGAATACAACAGACCCAGACAATGAGTTTGTAGGAATGTATTGATTTCATCTCTCTGATGAGAGTCCAGTAATTGTTTAGTTGCTGTGTAATATTCTAATAGGAACATAGGAAAATAGAGACAGTTAGAAGTCACAAGGGCCTATCAAGACTGTCCCAGTCCAAACAAATAATAACAATATCAATAATAATAAAAGCACGAAAGACTAGGTCTATCCTCTCACTAGTTATCAGTTCATTCATGCAAAAATAAAACTACGACCAATTATACATGCAATATATTCAATGAATATCCTCCATGTTACAAATGTGAGTGGGCCAATTTGGCAGCTTTATCTGCAATCTCATTTCCCAGTATTTCTATATGGCCAGTGTTTTTCATCAAAATGATCAAAACTCTTTAAGAATATTGAAGATTCTTAAAGGGAAGTGACCCATGCAGCCTGTCCCACTTATATATTGTTGCTGCAGCAAAAAATTGAAGATAGAAATTTCTATCTTCAATTTTCGATGCCGAAATGTTGAATGGTCACGTGATGTAAACAAACACGGAAGGGTTAGGCAAGTAACCCCAAGTAAGTAGCATTCTTTTAGAATGAAAACCTTTTGTAAATATTATTATGCAGATAAATTTGTTTGCAAATTATTTTGGATAATTATTTTAGCCTTTTCGGATCATTAACTTGTTTTAAATGAAGCAAATTAATTATTTTCAATTATTCAAAATTTCGTTGGTTCCAATGTTTTTAATCATGGCTGCCGCCAAAGTCCTTTTAAAATCTTCGTATGACTCATTTGTTATCTTATATTCTTACATATAGCCTTAATAATATTAATTAAATTAGATGATTGTTCAAGTTAATTAAATAACTGATTAACCTAGATTTCATAATATATTTGCATTTGTTTATATACATCAGCTGATAATTGCTAAAGCAAAGTGTCCCACTAACATTCAAGATTCTTCAAGATGTTTTCGCTGCAGCTGGCTTAAGCGTGACGTCACGCTTGATTTCATGGAACACACACCCAAAGACTCTTTAGTTTCGACTTCGTTCTCAGCTGATATACTATAAACTATAAAGTATATATATATATTTACATTTAAAGTTTTATTAGTTGCCAAAACAAAATTCTTTATTTTTCTTTCGATTATAGATAAAAAAAAGTTCCAGGGAGCAACTTGTAGGAAATTAGTATTGTCAAGTATGTGAGAAATGTACTTTGAAAAGATTTAATTTATATTTATATTGTGAATAATCAAATTTTAATCTGGCCTTTTACTATAATCTGTTTTGAGCGTTATATATTTATGCTATGACTTCGAATTTTCTCCAAAGTTGAAATATTTCTAGTGTATAGGTTATTTAGGTCTAACTTAAGTTAATTAAAATTTTACTTCATATAGATAAAAAATAAATTTTAAATAACAGTAGCATAAATTTCGTGTATAAACAATAACAGGTAATACTAAATATATATAAGCTGAGCCTAATTATTTTTGTTTTCTAAATTTTATTTTATTCAATAAAAACACAAAATACCTAAAAATTTTAATATAAAAAATATACAAATTAACATGCACTGGTGATGTCATTGTGATACACCAATACTTCAATATAAGAATGAATTTATTGAAATTATTAATATATAATATATATATATATATATATATATATATATATATATATATATATATATATATATATATATATATATATATATATATATATATATATATATATATATATATATATATAGTGAAAAATTAAACTTCACACCACTCACAGTGCAGAGCCACCAAAGATAAATATTACTCTGCCACACATTTAATTGTAATTATTGTATTCAGTAATGAAATGGATGAATTTGTTTATATTGATATATTGAAAAAAATGATATATTAAAATCTTTAATGATATTGTATATTTCACTTTTTTTATTGACATTTTTTAGGTATTTAGTATTTTTATTGATTAAAAGAGCTCTGCACTTAATTTACTTAAATTATATTTTATTTTTAAATTAGTAGAGTAATAAAAAAATTTCTGCTAATGCATAGCTTTCCCTAGTAATATATATATATATATATATATATATATATATATTAGTTAAAAAATTATAAGCTGCCCTTATTATGACTAGTCTTATTAGGCCCTTGTGGTTGCCCACTGTCTCTATGCTTTTTATATTATATTCTTAACTTTATAATTATAAGCCAGTTGTTTATAAATTATTCACTTTTTATTATTTAGGTCTATAAGCCTAGGATTTGTAGTATATTCCTGCTTACTAGTATGCCAATATAATCTTATTTAATTACATTTCAGAACTGCAAATGAAATTTGTATCTAAAGTCTTAAGTCATGATTACTGTAGAATTCTTAAATGATGATCCTCCGCAAACTTTTGAAATTAATGAAAATGAAGAACTATATATTGAAGAAATTTTGGCCATCCTGTGCAAAAAACTAAATATTAGGCCATTATGCCAGATTATATATGGCTTACAAGAGATCAGTATTACAGGAAAAAATAAAATATCTTTAGGTTATTGGCTTCCTTTATGTAAAAAAGTTTCTGAATTAAAAAACAATTCTCATTATCAGTTTAGAATACGTTTAGTTCCATATGTAACAAATGTATTAAGAAGATTAGATACGCATTCTTTTTCATATTTATTTTACCAAGTAAGTTAACCACCTTAAATTATGTTAAGGTAGTTTTTATTAAGTGTTTAGATTAGACTGTTGATCCTTAAGAAATATTCTGACATATATTGATACAATGTTTTTTGACAAATATAGAGTTGCACCTGTATTTATATTGATTAATCAGTAAATTTTTTTCTTTTATCTTGCCCACCAGTCATGTACAAATGTTGTATTTGATACATTTAGAATTTGAAAGATTTTATGGATATATATATATATATATATATATATATATATATATATATATATATATATATATATATATATATATATATATATATATATATATATATATATATATATATATATATATAAAATTAACTTAATTTTGGATGACAATGCTATATTAAACTTTATTTTTATGCAGATTACAAAATGAACTGTTCTGTAAATGTTTCCTTACCTAAATTTTGTGACTAAGTATTTTCATAAGTATATTGTCCTTATATGTATGTAATAGAACTTTTCATAAGTATTTTAAAATATTTGCATAAATGCACCTTCATAGTAGCTGTTAAATAAAAATCATTTGCTAATTTAAAGTTTTAGACTGTAGGAAATTATCCACTTTTTCATTTTTTAAAAACTAAAGCTAACATTTTTATTTGAGGTCTGAATTGTTTTGTAAATCAATTCATAGGTGAGGCATGACTTCATAGCAGGAAATCTTCGTGAGCATACTCAAAAATCAAGTGATGCCTTAGGACTTGTTGTCGCAGACATTTTGCATTATCTTCTAATTCACAAAGGTACAAGATGTAAAGTGTATGTGAATTCTGGTACATTAAAAAATGAATAGTGATTACATAACATTGGTTAGTGGTAAGGAGTAGAGACACTTACATCAAGTTAATTGAAATTTGTTAGAACACATGTTAATTACATATCAAAGATATTTTTACTATATTTAGATTTTTTAATGTGTTGGGTAGTAGAAAGTAGCTGTAAAATATGTAAAAAAAAATTCAATTTTCAAATTGTTGTTAAAAATTCTATATACACACTACCGAAGATTGAAAAATGATTCTTCAATATTTATAAAATTCTTAGATTTCATTTACTTTTAAGATTGGTAAATTAAATTTTCTTCATCAGACAAGAAGGTAAAAGACTTGGAAATTAATGATTTCCTGCCAAAGAGATTGAAATCTCTTGGCCATCGAATAAATGTTAGAAGTACTACAGAAGACCTTTTCAAAGAAAATTCTGAGGCCTATTTTGATCGTGGACCAGATGATATGAAATTTCATTATTTGGACAAGGTATATATAATGGGTAGAAGGATTGTCATTTTAAATGCTATACTGGATCCTATACTTCATTTATTTTTTTCCTTTTCCATTTCTCTCTCTATACAATTCTTGTGTTTTCCGTATTAGCACTCTTTAATCTACCTTTTTAATTTTTAATACATAGTATTCATATTCTTATTTTTTCTTTTTACTTTTAGTCTCAGTTTACTATTCAGAATTTAAATTTTCACTTTTAATATATTACAGAATCACTTCTCAGCCTTCCTAGTTTTCCCAAGGGTTATTCTAATATTTTAATAACTTATTGTTTACAGAAAGTTTGTATTATCGCTCTTCAGACAACTACTTGTTGTGATTAGAAAAGTACTAGTTATGTTTAAACTGTTTAATCATTTTTTTTTTTGAAAATATTGCTCATATTTCTGTGGAAATGTAAAATGAATTTTGATGAAAAATTTATAGTAAGAAGCAGTTTGTATTGGGAATTATTATTATTATTATTGGCCGGTGGTCTTCGTGTCGACGAAAGCGCCTTCTGGAGATAGCCCGGGCTCGATTACGTATGGATCATACCAACCTTACTCATGGCTTCCTTGTGGCTCGTGAAGCTCCTCCATCTTGTCAGTTTTGCTCCGCCTGTTGCTCTCTTTCGGTTGTTCATTTCTTGGTGGGCTGCGAGGTTGTCGCCGCCCTTCGACGCCAGTACTTCCCTGATCTGCTCCATATCCCTTTCCAGCACCGCTTGGCACATATCCTATCCGAAACTACCCACTTTTTTTACAACAATCTAATCTTTCCTTCCTGTTCGTCTTCCGTTTTGTTTAGGGATTCCCCCTGTTGTTAGTTTCTTAACACGGTATAGCTGCACTGCAGTGAGCTATGGGGGGTCCCTGTACATTTATACTAAAAAAAAATATATATATATAATATTATTATTATTATTTCTGAATTAGGTTGATGAGTTAGGAAGAGCAGGTGTAGTGGAAAAATATGAAGTAAAAACATATGACGATGATTTAGCAGTTCAAGTTGATGTTTACATTGATCCTTTTCATGAAAAATGGCCTGGCATTTATTATGAAAAAGAAGAAGGTAAGTGACTCTGGATGCTTTTTTGCCATTAAACTTTGAATTCACAATAGAAAATCCTTACTTTAAATTCATTTTTGCTGTGTTCTTGATTTAAAAGTTAAAATATATTTTAATATATATTAATATATAGGTAATAATTACTTGTTTCATATTTTTTTTTCAGCAAGAGGCGGAGCATGTTTGTAGAATAGAAGAAATAGTTTTCGTCGCAATTAGGAAGCAAGATAAGTCAGTTGAAATTTCAAGACAAAATGGAGCTCCTTGCTACTTCGCATTTCCTTCATTGGCAGCATTGGAGTCTATGGTTAGCTGTTTAAGTGCTTATTATCGAGTTATGAAATCCTGGACATTCAATATATGTAGGGAACTTCCTGCACCATCTTTGGCTTACTTGAGGAGTAATAAATGTCATGGGCCTGTTGGGTATGGTTGTTTAGTTCTTTAACTCGCAATTTTCTCTGTTCTGTTATGGCCACCATTATTATTATTATTATTATTATTATTATTATTATTATTATTATTATTACAATTTTTTTTTTTTTTTTTTTTTTTTTTTTTTTTTTTTATTTTATTTTTTATTATTATATATATATATATATATATATATATATATATATATATATATATATATATATATATATATATATATATATATATATATATATATATATATATATATATATATATATATATATATATATATATATATATATATATATATATATATATATATAGGTCGAAATTTGCTCATCAAAAACTTAAAATTAAAGCTGGTTTAGAAACTGGAATTGGTATTCTTAGGGAGTCATCAATGGAGTACGACACTTACAAACTTAGTGTTATTAAAAAGGTTGATCAACCTCCAATTGAATACACAATTATAGAAAATGAAGAGGGCAAGGTTTGATATTAGACTTATGCAAAGTTTATTATCGATATTATAATTTGTAATAAATTGTTTTTAAATCCGTCTACTAAAAACCTCTGAAAATGAGCTTACCCAATTCACATTTTTTGGATACTTCTGGAATGTAAACCAAAAGATTTCTCTATTATCATTTTGTATTATATATTTTATGTAAATATTTATTTAAATTTATTATTATTATTATTATTATTATTATTATTATTATTATTATTATTATTATTATAGCCCATTTCAGTGTAGTATCAAAGCATGTAAATTACACAATATTTGTATATGTAAATTTGTAACTGAAAAAATTAATGAAAGATTGAAAGAAAGATTAAAGATTATTATTATTATTATTATTATTATTATTATTATTATTATTATTATTATTATTATTATTATTATTATTATTAGTTTTTCTACCCATAGGTTCATTTAAAAGACAAGAAAGAGGATCACGATAATCTTCTTAGTTTAATTAATTGGGAAATCCAGATCAACTACAATGGGATTGGTCTTCGTAAACTTATCCCTCCATCAGATCTGGATAAGGCAGAGACGCCCTTAATATATGCATCAAAAAAGAAGAATGAAGAGGGAGACTCTCCGTTTAGTATTGCCGCTGGTGAACCTAAGGTATTGTGATAGTTTTTTTATTATTATTATTATTATTATTATTATTATTATTATATATTATTATTATTATTGAGGTTAATCCACTGCAAAACAAAGAACCCTTCTAGATGCTTCCGATATATATATATATATATATATATATATATATATATATATATATATATATATATATATATATATATATATATATATATATATATATATATATATATATATATATATATATATATATATATATATATCGTGGGTGTACTGGCAAAATTGACCAAGTTAAAAAAAATCAAGTTTGTGTGAAATTATAATTTAAAGCTCGAAGTTGTACGAAAAATCAGGATTTAATATTCCATTCATATTGTAACGTTTTTTCTATTTGGTTATTTTATTAAATCCTGATATTTATTATAACGTTTTTTATGTTTTTTTTTAACTAGGTTGATTAAATTAATTTATTTTTTTAAATAATTTTTTTTTTAATTTTTTTTTTTTTTTTTTTTTTTTTTTTTTTTTGAAATTTTTTAATTTTTGTTTTTAGTAGCATAGTAGTAGTAGTAGTATATATATATATATATATATATATATATATATATATATATATATATATATATATATATATATATATATATATATATATATATATATATATATATATATATATATATATATATATATATATATTAGGTTATGTACATGGAACATTTTATAGTAATCGACAAAACCCCTTTGAAAGGGAAATTTTCTTCAGTTTACCATGTAAGATGGGCGGGGCGGACGGCGGATGAACTTGCAGTTAAGGTGAGACACACTGATTTTGTTTCAGTTTTTTGAAATACATTTCTTCGCTTAATCGTTGTTCACTTTTCTTAAAAATGGTGAATTGTGTTTATTTAGCAATATTCATTGATCTTTTTTTTAAAATTTATGTTGTAGTCATACTTAAATTTGAATATAACTATATTGTTTTGAGTTTGTGTTTAACATTTTTAGTTCATATTTATATATAGGTTTTGTTATTGTTATTATTATTATTATTTATTATTATTGTTATTATTATTATTATTATTATTATTATTATTATTATTATTATTATTATTATTATTATTATTATTATTATTATTATTATTATTATTATTATTATTATTATTATTATTATTATTATTATAGGTTCCACAGCTAAAGGCACGTGAAAAAGACGATTACATGAGTTGTTTAAGTAAATTCTTACTTATTAAAGGTGATTGTGTTGTAAAGGTTTATGGCTTGACTCTCTGTCCTTTGTCCCTTGTAATGGAATATTTGCCTTTAGGACCACTTAATACATACCTTCAAAGAAATGCAAAGAAAATGAGACAGGTAAACATATAATATATATATATATATATATATATATATATATATATATATATATATATATATATATATATATATATATATATATATATATATATATATATATATATATATATATATATATATATATATATATATATATATTAGTTTGGGTTGTGGTTAGTTTCTGAACTAGTTTCTTTTTAAATGTATAAGTTTTAAATGGTGATGTTTATTTGTAAAATTTTAAAAATTTTATAATCGTTACTTTAATTGTAATTTTATTGTAATTTTATATTTTTCTTTTCATTATAGTTCCACTTTTCGTTTGATTTTTTTTTTTTTTATTATTATTATTATTTTAAAAATTTTAACTTTAGATTGTACTCTCTTATACAATGTAAGGTTAATTTCTCTATTATTTTAAATTCTACCTTTGATACATATAAATATGGAATCTTTTGTTTGTGGAGTTAATTCTTTTATTAAATAACTTTAAAAAATAAGTACGTTTGGAGGAAAGTGTTTTAAATTATTGTGTAAAACCTTTTTTTTTGGGGGGGGGGTGATTCCCTAATTTTTCATATGATTTGACAGAAAGGGGGAGGGAGGCGGTAAAGGCGAGTCATTGCAAATTTACAATTTACAATTTATAATACTAATTTAATTAAACATTGCTTAGTCTTATTGACAAATTTTTGGCATCAATGAAATTAAAGACAAAGTTTAAACCACATTGAAATGTTTGAATTTCTCTTCTGATAAAAAAAAATTGTTATAGCATTATTGTTATGTAGTTTTTTAAAATTCCATCCTCTCCCTCCTCACTTTTATAGGTTGATTTATTAGAGGCAGCATCTTATTTAGCGAAGGCACTATGGGATCTACATGAGATTGGTATTACACACCACAAAATCAGGTGCTACAATGTTCTCGTCGCTGATCATACTGAACACAGATTTAAGGTTAATATATATATATATATATATATATATATATATATATATATATATATATATATATATATATATATATATATATATATATATATATATATATATATATATATATATATATATATATATATATATATATATATATTAGAGTGTATACTTAAATTTATATCTTTTGTTCTGTACCAATTTAATTTAGTATCCTTTTCCTTATAGGTAAAATTGGGTGACCCTAGTAAACCAGAATATTCGTCAAATGACATTCATTGGCTTCCCAGGGAACACATAATGCACCCTTTGTCAGCTCTCGCTGACCCTAATGTGGATGTTTGGGCTTTCGCAACCACTGTATGGGAAATCTTTTCTATGGGTGAAACACCATTGGCTGGTGAGAAAATTTAGGAAAAACATTTAATATTCTTTGTATCTTATTGTCTGTGTTTTTTTTTTTTTTTTTTATTTTTTGTGTGGGTGATATATTTTACGTATACATTTGTTTTTAATTATAGGAGCTGATATTCAGCAAGTGAAGGCTCTATATTCTGAAGGATATCTTCTTTCCCGGCCTGAACTTTGTCCAAAAGACTTATACCAGGTTGATTTTAATTTTTTAATACCTATGTATATTTTTGGTAAATAATTTAATTTATTTAATTGTAGGTTAGTCATAGTTTTCATTTACCTGTAGGTAATGGTAAGTTGTTGGCATCCTGATCCTCATCGTAGAAAACATCCACAAGTCATTATGAGAGACGTCAAGCAGATATTTTATTACAGTATGTTTAGTTTCTACCTTTTAAAGATTTGTTCATTGTTATTTTTCATATAAATTGGCTTTTATAATTAAAAGGTTTATTCATATTTTTATAACATATTATGATGAGGACTCGTCATTTTGTATGATAATATTTAAATACTTCAGCTTTCAACTCACGAAGGGAAAATCAGTACCAAAAGTTAGACCTGACTTATGCAACTCTTGAGACAGAAGGAGAAGCTGAAATTGATTAGTTACCGATGATACCTCAACAGTTGTGTCTGAGGAGCAGTTTTCTGTATCTACTCAGTTGACCTCTTTAACACAGACCGATGGGTCAGTTACTGAGGTATGTGTAATTATAATTCTTATTCAAAATTTTTAATTCCATGCTTGTGTATAAGTGAGAGTTTTAGCATGGTAAAATTTAATGATTGTTAGCATACTGTAGTTGGACGTCTTCAATTTAAAACGGGATGATTTGATTATCATTTGATATAGGTTGCCTTAAAGGTACTTTGATTGCTTGAATCTTTTGTAGTCATTATTTGTTTTTTGTTTTAATTTGAGTAGGTAAAACAATATACGAAATGAATTGTTATTTTATTCTTTATTGAAAAGTGATTAATATATATATATATATATATATATATATATATATATATATATATATATATATATATATATATATATATATATATATATATATATATATATATATATATATATATATATAATAATTTAGGAATGAAAGTAAAGAAACTGCAAATTATTATTATTATTTTTTTTTATTGGCACGATATATAAGAATGTCAGAAGTAAAAAATGGCTGTTTATAAAATTGAACACAAACATTTCAGTAATACGTTCCATTCTCTCTCTCTCAGGTTCAATTTGAGCAGATAATGGACTACCCTCTGATACCACCAGAAATAGCTATTCCTGAAGTGGGTGTTGAAGATAATTACGCAGTTGGAGATGAGACCACGTAAGTAATGCAGTTACGCTAGTTAATGCCGCAAATACTTTGCATTAAAGCCATAGATAGTTGTATATATTGTAAACGTTAGTTGTTGGAGAAAATTAAATTATTTTTATTTTTATCCCTTTCAATGTCGTGCCGTTTATTTATAAGTAGATTATCTAATAATTTTTTTTTTCGGTTTTCAAGGAAATCACTTACATTGAAAGATTTATTAGTTCCTCCTCCTTGGGGTATTCAATCTGTAGAACAAACGGAATCAGAACCTAGTCCTCCGCCAATAGAGCTTAATAATTGCTCTATTGAAATCGTTCAAAGAATTGGGAAGGTAAGAGATTGTGTGTATAATATTTAAAATTAAGATCTTTTGACGATAGAAATTATGATAAATTCATACTCTTGAATGAGTCTAGAAGTTAGGGAAAATTATCCAAAGCATCATTTTTTGGATGCCAACTTAAAAATCTTTGAATTCTAGTCAATTTATTTAACGCAATTTTATCTTAATGTTTTATAATTTCCATAACTTTTTATGATTATTTTTAAAGGGCAACTACGGGTATGTTTTCAAAGGGAAAAGGATATTCAAGGACAAGAGAGTAGAATATGTTGCTCTCAAAAGGCTTGTTTCAGTAGGTAATACAAGCGATTTTCAAAAAGAAATGGAAATCATGAAGGTATTTACTTAGCTGATTTTTACTTTGTATATTGTACAAATTAAAATTTAATTAACCTCTTCTTGAATTTGAATCATTTTAATTATACTATATTATAATATATATAAGTATATTTTCTAAAGTTGTTAATATATGGTGGATTGTTTTTTTTTGTTTTTTTACCTATGTAACTCTTTATACAAAATTTTTTAAATAGTTAAATTAAAATTCTTTCAATTGAGCTTTTAATTTTTAATTTTTTTTTTTTAAAATAAAAAATTCGTCAGTCACAGGCATTACGGTTATGTTTTTTCTTCCCTATTTGAGGAGGGGAACTTTCTAGGATCCGAATGAGGGATTGAGACAGCGTCTTCAAGCACTTTTTGAGTCAATTACACTACCGTTATGCCACGGTAGATTTATATATATATATATATATATATATATATATATATATATATATATATATATATATATATATATATATATATATATATATATATATATATATATATATATATATATATATATATATATATATATATATATATATATAAATTTAATATTTTTCACATCATTAACAGAATTTAAGACACGAAAATATTGTCCAGTTTTATTGTTTAGTCGAAAGCGATCAAGAAGGGAAAAATTATCAGTACATGGTTATGGAATATCTTTCATTAGGTTCGCTTCAAGATTATTTGTTAACAAATAAGGACGATCAGTTCTTAACATCAGATAAGAAATTGCTTGGTTTTGCAATGGACATTGCAAAGGTATAAATGAAATTTTTTTAAATTAAAGCTAAAACGCTAAAACTTGATACATTTTTTTTTTTTTTTATCAAAACACTAAATGAGTTTTTTTTTCTAAATATTTTATTCTACTATATTCTTTAGGGCATGGATTATTTGGAGAGTCAGCAGGTTATTCATCGTGATTTGGCAGCTCGTAATGTTTTAGTTGCTTCAGCAGATCATGTCAAAATAACAGATTTTGGTTTAGCTCAAAAACCAAATCAGGGCAACTATTATATAATACGAACACTTCGGGAATTGCCTATTAGATGGTTATTATTATTATTATTATTATTATTATTATTATTATTATTATTATTATTATTATTATTATTATTATTATTATTATTATTACTATTATTACTTATTATTATTATTACTATTATTATTATTAGTCGAGAAATTATTATAAAATTAAATATTTATCTATATTTTTAATGGTAGGAAAAAAGTTAGGTCATTACTACTATTGTATAATGTATTTATTAAATTTTCTGTCAATAAAAATTAGTTTTGAATATAATTCTAGATAATATATATATATATATATATATATATATATATATATATATATATATATATATATATATATATATATATATATATATATATATATATATATATATATATATATATATATATATATATATATATATATATGAAAATGATTCCTAGTTATTAATTTTAAGTTCATATTTTTGGATAAGGTACGCAATAGAAAGTATAGAAAAAGGGAAATTCTCACATAAATCTGACGTTTGGTCTTACGGGGTAACGCTTTGGGAAATGTTTACCAGGGGACTTTCGCCGGACCTGCCTATTGATGGAGCCATCTTAATTCAGGTAATGTTAATGTGATTTCTGTCTAGTCTTTTTATAATAAGCGAGCGGGCTCTTTAGTTTTTGTCAAAATCTTGACTTCGAAGCTGGGTTTCAATTTCAAAAAATTTTTTTTTTCTTTTATACAGTGAAATTAAATTTTGCAAGTGCTCAACTCTAAAAATTTTTTTTTAATTTACACAGGCTTTCCAATTTAAAAGACATATATATATATATATATATATATATATATATATATATATATATATATATATATATATATATATATATATATATATATATATATATATATATATATATATTATATATATATATATTTATAATTATTTTATAATTATTTATATATATATAATATATTAATATATTATATAATATATTATTATATTATATATATATATATATATATATATATATATATATATATATATATATATATATATATATATATATATATATATATATATATATATATATATATATATATATATATATATATATATATATATATATATATATATATATATATATATATATATTGCTGGTGATCCTCCTACCGAGAGTGAATATAATTTCGGCATAATTTGTATGTTTTTTTTTATGATATTCACCAGGAGTTTGAGAAATAATAATAATAATAATAATAATAATAATAATAATAATAATAATAATAATAAAATAAACTGGGATTTAATATATGGGATACGATAAAGTAGGAAAGTACGGAAATAATAATAATTAAAAAAAAATTATTTTAATGAAAAGGTTTTGGATTAGACAATAGATAAATAAATAATTTTAAAACTAGAGCATGGCCATTAGTGTTAAAATATATTGGGAAAGGATGATCTAGACTTGAAGAAAAACTTGCGATGAGGTATAGAAGTGTTGAAAGCTTTAAAAAGAGGTGATAACGAGGAATCGTACCGTTAAGAGGTAGGGGGGAATTATTTTATTTTAGTTTAATTATAATATAAAAATTGATTAACTTTTAAAGTAAAAAAAAAAAAAAAAAAAAAAATTCTGGAAGTAACTTTAAATAGTTTAAGTAACTAATAAGAGAACAAATAGACTACTATATGAATTATTATTATTATAATTATTTTTATTATTATTATTATTATTGGCCTTTTTCCTCCAACGGTACCAGCCATTTTCCTTTGAAACTAAAGGACCTTCGAAAGGTCCTAGTGACAGGAGGTAAGAAGAGGAAGATATTACTATTATTATTATTATTATTATTATTATTATTATTATTATTATTATTATTATTATTATTATTATTATCCTCATTATTATCATCATCTCCAGACTCTGAAACACGGTACCAGATTAATGTGCAAAGCTCCGTGTAAGCACTTCATATATTCAAGATTAATTAGGCCCTGTTGGGATGAAGATCCGTCCATGCGACCAGAGTTTACCCGTATTATGTCCGTCATTTCAGAACTAAGTGAAGAGATAGAGTAAATATTGGAGAATAATTTTATTATTATTATTCTTAATAGGATTTGTTATATTTTGATAATTTAAAGGGGCATTAATTGAAAAATTTAATAAAAAAAATTATACTTTAATTGTAGATATTTAAATTTTGTTTTTTGTTTGTGTGTGTTTACAATTTATTTTATATGCAGATTTATTTTATTACTTATTTATATGTGAATGATGTCGGCTATATAGTTTTATTTAAAAAAAAAAAAAGGTAGAATATTCAGAAATACGAATATATATATATTTTTTAAATACACATATTATATATATATATATATATATATATATATATATATATATATATATATATATATATATATATATATATATATATATATATATATATATATATATATATATATATATATATATATATATATAAATATAAATTTTTTTTTTTTTTTTTTTTTTTTTTTTTTTTTTTTTTTTTTTTTTTTTTTTTTTTTTTTTTTTTTTTATTTATATATATTATATATATATATATATATATATATATATATATATATATATATATATATATATATATATATATATATATATATATATATATATATATATATATATATATATATATATATATATATATATATATATATATATATATTTAAGTTTTTCAACCATTGTTAATTGAGGTCAACATCTGCTGAACTTAGTTACATATAGTTTTGAGCTTTCTATTGGTTTTGTCTAGATCAGCGTTTATCAACCTTTTACACCTCGCGTACCCCAAGAGCCAAAATATAAATTAACCTCACAAACCCCGTATTACCTCTTATACCTGGCAGGTGTGAAATTGAAAAGTGCAGGTTGGAATATTTATCGTTAGGCTGATTAATAAATATTACACCTGGCAGGTGTCAAATTCAGAAGTGTAAATGGAGATATTTATAGTACGGTTGATTAATAAATTTAAAATATTCACGACAATCATTTTATGAAAATAAAATAGTTTTAGATGAAGTTTTTAATATTCATTAAAAAAAAATTTTTAAATAGTACGAATTTTTAGTTGTTTAATGTTTGATTACATTTTACTGTAAGCAAAGATATGAAAGGAGTGAAAACATTTTTTTTCTGTACATTTTTAAAAAATTTTCGTGACTTATAGCTCTTTCCCCCCCTCAAGTTGAGAAACTCTGGTCTAGATTATCCTCATCTTGGATTTCATGTTTCGTAATTGAATTTATTAGCTTAATGTCAGTTTGTTTCTTTGGATCATATAATCTCTATTTTTTTTCTCAATTTAATTTAAGGCAGTTTTTCAAGACATTTCCATTTAATGCTGTGAATATTTTAAGTAATATTAATGTTATTGACATGAAAGCAGCTATATATATATATATATATATATATATATATATATATATATATATATATATATATATATATATATATATATATATATATATATATATATATATATATATATATATATATATATATATATTATGTTTAATAGCGTCTTAAAATTGTCATGTGTTTTGGTCATTATTTAATTTTTTAGACAGTTTGGTCATAAACTCTTAAAGTGCCATTTAATTTGGTGACTAGATTCTTCTTTCATTAACAAGGTTTGTATATTATTTAACTATTTGTACATTTATCTCGTTCGTCCTGGATGTTAACGATCCAATGACGTGGCAATGACTCACAACCCTTAAAATAATAGTGTCAATATTTTTGATCTACGAATTCTCTCTTTTTCAAATTTTTTTTTTTTTAAGTGTGGAGCAGATGTTAAATCCTCTACCGTAAAAGTTTGGTTTAAAAATGACACTTTGTTCTCTATCATACTCCTTATATGACTTTTCTAGGGACCAAGGAATCTTTGTTCACATCAAGGAAAGTTTTGAGAATAGTTTCGTATTTTTAATTTCTCTTGCACATATTAACGTTCAAGTAAAATTTTGGTAACACTTATTGCGAATGTTTTTTTTTTTTTTTTTTTTTTTTTTTTTTATAGAGAATATGCTTAAATTTGCCGAGTTTGCTTTAGCTTCTTTGAGATACAATGAAACTTTTGAAATAATTTCTTCAAGCTATTGATAAATTTATTGAATCATTTTTATTGTTCTTAACCACTAGTTAGTTAATTTTTTAATTTACCCCCAATTTTTTAAACCGCTATTTCAACTAGTAATAAAATCAAAAGTTCATTTTATACTTCTGGTTGTTGCGAACTCTTTTACTGCCCATAATTAGTGCAATTATATGGTAAAATTTAATATCTTCTCTTGAGCATCCTGAGTAATTTTGAGTTGAAGCAGAGTTTGCCATCAAACTTTATTCTCTGTGCAAACCAAATATACTTGGAAAAAAAAAAAAAAATCGCTCAATTTTCCCTTTCTGTAGAACTGAGGTAAGTAGTGAATTTAATAGGTTAAAATAAAATTACAAAAATATATAACCTTTCCTTCTAATTTGAATTCGATTTCATTACTACTGTACTTTAGTTTTCCACTTTATTATAAGATTTTATTATTTTTTGTCTAGTCTTTGGAAAAAATTTATAATTGAATTTTATTTTATTTAGAAATTTATATATATATATATATATATATATATATATATATATATATATATATATATATATATATATATATATATATATATATATATATATATATATATATATATATATATATATATATATATATATATATTGTCGAATGTTTATATTTTTTATCACAGTGACCTGATTAAAACAAAAATAAAGCAGCGAAATTAATTGTTCTTGTCCTGTCCTATTTTTATATTTTAAATTTTCCGAAACTGAAAATTAATTTTCATTCAGCCTGTAATGGAGGTGTTCATTCTCCGGCTCGATGAAATGAATGATATATATGATGGGACGAATAAGAATTTTTTGATAATAAAGATTTTAAAACTAAGAAAGTATATTTTAAAAAGTTTCATTATTTTAATAAATTTAACAATTTTATAAGAAAGAATTATCTTTTCTTTATTCAAATGTGTAAATACTTTAAATTTTAATGTGTAAGTGTAACATAGGTTGTCGCACTTCGCTTTCGGGGCCCATACATGTATTTATAGATCTCAAAGTACTGATTAAAAGTTAATTTGCTGCAAACAAACCTATTTTAGTATGTGAGAAGCGAAGTAGAATCATGAGGGGTCGTGCCACTTGCGACACATCCAACGTTAGCATGTACGAAATTGATTTTAAAGGCAACCTTCTGTAACATGGAAGAGCTTGTGGGGGCATGCCTCGATGCTAATGGCTATCACTTCCAACGTTTCTTGTGGTGTCAGCACGATTCACACACAACTAGGGTTTGCTCGTGGAAAATTTTAACACTAGTACTTTGATTTCTATAAGCGCATAATTTAAAAAACAAAAAAAACACGACTAGTACTTTGATTTCTATAAGCGCATAATTTTTAAAAAATTTAGTGTAAGAAAATGGACAGACAGATGAAAATTTCTAGTACTTTAAATTTTGAGCTATTCAATATTTTCTCCAATTTCTGGGATACCATTTGGTCTTGGAGAGTATATGTGACCCCACTACTAAACAGCATCTCAATCACAAAATAGGGTGGAACAAACATATTTATAAGCCAATATATGTAAAATAATCTGCATAAAATTGACGATTGAGAAAAATCAGCCGATTTTGACCGATTAATCATCCCATCAATATATATATATATATATATATATATATATATATATATATATATATATATATATATATATATATATATATATATATATATATATATATATATATATATATATATATATATATATATATATATATATATATATATATATATATATAGAGTTTCGATGATAATTGGCAAACCTATTTATTGATCCCCAAATCTTTTAACCAAACTTTTTTCAGAGATGATAAACGATTTTGATTAAATTCCGAACATTGTCATCCTTCGATAAAGTAAGCCTTCATTGGATCCAATAATTAATATTCGCCAAAAATAATAGATCTAAAGGCTCAATTATATAGAATGAAAAAGTATAATGGTAAAGTGACTAACTCACGTTCTTCAAGGCGATGGATTCGATCCCTTCATATGGACCAAGGGTAGAAGCTACCTAGAAAAGTTTCCCTCCTCGAATTGGGCAATGCCAATGAGATGAAAACTTTTATTAAAAAGGTATATTGCCTAAATAATAAACTCTGATAAGCTTTCGAAAAATATTTTGCACAAGGTATTTGCAATATATTAATTGGAATAATATAAAATAAAAATTTATAAGTATATATGTTTACTTTCTTTAACAAAATGTATTATTCATATAAAAAGGAATGACCTTCAAATATTTAACTTCTCAAAGGTTTTTTTAATTCAGTTCATTAAAAATTACATGGTTGCAATAAATTAACAATTACCCTTATAAACTACGATACTTTTTAATTATTTTTGTAGATAAAAAATAAGCTATAAATAATAAACTTATTGCAGTTTTAATATCAAAGCAAGAAAAATGCTATTGTTTATATTTTAACATTTTAACAACCACTATATATCGTTATTCTAAAAAGTTATACAACATAGTTTAACACACACACATACCCATCACCATTTGTACCTTTTACTAATTTGTATCGAAAAGGCGGCAATTTATGAAGAACATATTCATTAAAAGATTAATAATAAATCAGTTTAATTTAGATCCACCATACATTAGCTAAGTTTTTGTATGAATTTCCTTAACATTTTTTGTTCTGACCTTTGGATAATTACGAAAAAAAAATTTTAAACTATGAAATAAATTTTTTTTTTTAATTTCAATTTATATATTATATATATATATATATATATATATATATATATATATATATATATATATATATATATATATATATATATATATATATATTTCTGAAACTGAACGAATTTCATACAACAAAAGTTGCTAATGTACAGCAGGTCTTAATAAGTGCAAATATAATTATGCAAAATATTAGAAATATTAAATTTATGACTAAGAGGTGTACATAACAATATATATATATATATATATATATATATATATATATATATATATATATATATATATATATATATATATATATATATATATATATATATATATATATATATATATATATAAAATCTCAGAAGCTATGCTATTGGAATTTTACTTTATTAAAACAATTAGAAACTGTGTAAATGAATAATTACCTCAATATTAATAAACTTAAATGATAGTAATAATAAAT
>SEYY01022669.1:12500-15000 GCA_009176605.1 Armadillidium nasatum | reverse complement strand
AAAAAAAAAAAAAAAAAAAAAAAAAAAAAAAAAAAAAAAAAAAAAAAAAAAAAAAAAAAAAATAAAATAAAATAAATAAATGCAAATAAATAAATTAATATAAATAACCTATAAATTTCAATTCAATAATAAAAAATAAACATAAGATTAATAAAATCGAAGTTTCAATTTTACAAACGAGGAAGAAATAAACTATTAATTTTAAAATATGAAAATGAAATAAAATGAAAATAAAAAAATTAATTTTAAATTTTTCATTTTATTTTTATTAAATAAAAATATTTTATTAAAATATTTTTTTTATGAAAATTTTTTCGTAAAAAATAAATATTTTCCGGGATTCTATTTCAGATTTATGAGTTCGTAAATTTTGGGATTTAACAGGAAAGAAAATTCCTTTTTTATTTCTGAAAAATGTTTTATGACAAAGAAGCAACCCTTTATATATATATATATATATATATATATATATATATATATATATATATATATATATATATATATATATATATATATATATATATATATATATATATATATATATATATATATATATTATATATTATAATAAAAAAAAACGATTTACCTAGGAAAAAGAAGCATTTAATTATCTCCTTTAGCCAATTCTAGATAACCTAAAAGCCTGACTTAACCTAACCTAAACCTAACCTAAAAGAGATAGTAAATACTAGTTTTTCCTAGTAAAATCTAGTTTTAATTGAAATCAGTTTATATATATATATATATATATATATATATATATATATATATATATATATATATATATATATATATATATATATATATATATATATATATATATATATATATATTTTAAAATTTAAAAATAAAAGATAAGTCTACGGAAAACCGAACACAGATTTCATTATTAACTTTGGAATTTTATGACTATTCTGTTTACAAAATTTATTTACACAATGATATTGGAAATATTTTTTTTACTTCATTGCTGAAAATAAACAATAAAAACATATTTTAAAAGTCGATTTTTAGTGTGCATTTAAAAAATTAACTCGGTAGCGCAATGTTTCAATATAAGTGATAGAAGTAATATATTTTATAGCACTTTTCAGTAGCGCAATTTTGCAGTACAATTAAAGGGAATAATATATATTATACAATTTCACAGTAGCGCAATTTCGTAGTATAATAAAAGAAAGTAATAAATTTAAAGAAGTAATTTGTGAGTTTAGAAATTTTGAGATTTACTTCTAAGAAACAAATTTACACAGTAAATTTAAAAAAGGATTTGAGTTTAATTTATACACATGAAAATCGTACATAAAAAAAAATAGCTCTATTTTATAATATTATCTAATAAAGTGTTTGACCTGAATTTTTCCTATTAATCCCTTAAGAAATTTCAATTCCCAAACATCCATCATCCATTTTTTATGGAATGGTTCAAATTTAAAATTTTAATGTAATTATCTTTTCGAAGGTTAAATTAATATTTTTTTTATTTTTTTATTTTTAATTTTATTTCCCTTAGTATAATTTTTTCTCTCTCTCGCATTTCCTTACAAATATTTTTTTGGTAATGTCTGAATTAATTTCTCTAGGGTAATTTATCAGTTAAAATTTTAGTAGCAATTAAAAAAATTATAATTTAAGATTCACTAATATTTTATGTAATATTGAGAAAGTTTATTTTGTTATATATATATATATATATATATATATATATATATATATATAATATATATATATATATATATATATATATATATTATATATATATATATATATATATATATATATATATATATATATATATATATATATATATATATATATATATATATATATATATATATATATATATATATATATATATATATATATATATATATATATATATATATATATATATATATATATATATATATATAACATTATTTTTCAGATTCCAATCCAGTCATAAAAATGCTAAAAAATTCACAAAAAATTACTTAAATATATATTTTCACTCATTTAATAATTAAAAAAAAAACCCGAATAAATGGATGACTTAAAATTTCAATTTTTAATGGAAGGGAATATCACCTACAGTCTAAATTTAAGTGAAGAGAAAATCAACGAAGGAAACTTTATAAATATTTCAACAGACAATCGCCACTGGATAACGTCTTCTTTTCCTGGACGTGAAGCTTTTGATAAAGATGTTCAATACTTTGTTATTTTTTGCTATTCTTTGGCGAGTTTCTTAAGTTTAGTTGGAAATATTACTGTCATTATCGTTTTATCATGTGGAAAGAGGTAAGTTTCTCTTAATAGCATATATATATATATATATATATATATATATATATATATATATATATATATATATATATATATATATATATATATATATATATAGTTTTGAAATCCATATTAAGAATTGTCCAAACGCAAAAGTTGAAGGAAAAAAAGTTTCTTGCCGAGTTTGATTAATTTCTAATTAGTATAAGAGAATATATATATATATATATATATA
>SEYY01022669.1:0-2500 GCA_009176605.1 Armadillidium nasatum | reverse complement strand
TATTTTCATTATCATTTTTATTATCATTGTTATTATTTATTATTAATATTTTATTATTTTTATTGCTATTATTATTGCTATTATAATTATGCTTATTGTTATTATTATTATTATTATATAATTATTATTTTTATTATATCATTATTTTTATTATTATTATTATTTTTATTACTATTAGTATTATTTTTATTATTATTATTATTATTATTAATTATTATTATTATTATTAATTATTTTATTATTATTATTATTATTATTATTATTATTATTATTATTATTATTATTATTGTTATTTATATTATTATTTATTATTAAAAATAATTATTTTTTATCATAATAATAATAAAAATAGTAAAAATAATAATAATAATAATAATAATAATAATAATAATAATAATAATAATAATAATAATAATAATAATAATAAAATAATAATTTTAATTTTATCATTATGATTATTTTATTATTATTAATATTATTATTTTATTATTATTATTATTAAGTATTATTATTATTATTATTCATTATTATTATTATTGAATGTCTGGTTTAGTTTTAATATATATTTTACATTTCCGTAATAAAAATATTTCTTATTTAAATTCAATTTCCTTATATAATTCTTGAGAACAACTTACAGAGAAAGTAAGAAATATAATTATTATTATTTTCTAACCGTTTTTCGTTCGTAATCAGGGTTTGGATTCTTACAGATTTATGAGTTTTTTAAAAGTAAAAATTAAGTTTATACTGTAGATTATTAAATTAAGATATATCATATTATGTTTTTTTTTGAGTCACAGTATATTAAACTTAATGTTAATGTCTGGTTTGAAGATTTAAATGCAGTAAAGCATCGGCTATTTTTAATTTCTTCGCTTCACAAGAGGAGTAAAGAATTTTAAATGATACTGATATATCCCATATAATTGCTTTTCCATTCTCAGTATAGAAGTGCCCGTAAATTTTACTGGTCTTTAAACAATGTTGGTATGCCCTATTTGCTAATCTATTATTCGTGTAACCAATATACGTCTACGTACAGTCAGACTCTGGACAAGCAAATTGGAAATTGGTACACGACATGATGATTAGGTGAAAGGGTATTCCTAGTAGGAAAAGAGGAAGAAAGAGGTCTGCTTTTATGATATAGTTTAACTATTATTTTTGAATTATTTTTAGATTTTAAATAAGCATGTAGGCATTTTACCTCTTTATCAAAATAAACTGCATTGGAAGTTTTGAAATAAAAGTTAATTTGAACAGAGTTTTATTGATAGTTTTTTCCTGATTTTTATAAAGTTTGCCAATGGTTTTATTGATTAGTTTTCCTGTTATAGATAGTGGGTGGTTACAGTTGATTGAATTCCGTCTGATCCTCTTAATCTAATTTAATCCTCTTATATATATATATATATATATATATATATATATATATATATATATATATATATATATATATATATATATATATATATATATATATATATATATATATATATATATATATATATATATATATATATATATATATATATATATATATATATATATATATAATATATATATATATTATATATATATATATATATATATATATATATATATATATATATATATATATATATATATATATATATATATATATATATATATATATATATATATATATATTATATATATATATATATATATATATATATATATATATATATATATATATATATATATATATATATATATATATATATATATATATATATATATATATATATATATATACATATATTATCAAAATCAAAACATCAACATCAATTGATTTCTAATCAGAGCACAATTTAAAAGCTCCATAAGAGTTTTAACAATCGAATGTTTAAATACTTCTGGGGAGTAGGAGTTGTAACAAAGGTATAGGCCGTTATCAGTTGGCTTGACATGTATGATTGTTGAAAGGGTTCTATAATCATCATTAATTTTGATTTTTGTATCTAAAAAGTTGATAATACTATTTAGAGACGTTTCAGAAGTGAAATTTAGACAAAACAAATCTTGTAAGCAGTTGATGAATTGAAAAATGTCATTAAAGCTCATATATATAATTATTATATATATATATATATATATATATATATATATATATATATATATATATATATATATATATATATATATATATATATATATTATATATATTTTACATATATATATTTTTCTATTTACAGCTTTATGTTCAACTATTGGATGTTTCTACCAGAGTTTTGCAGTTTTGTTATGTTTCTTCAACATGTTTCAGTAACATCGAGCGTTTACACTCTTGTGGCGATTGGATTTGACAGGTAAATATTTCCAATAATCATAAAATGATTTTTTAAAATTCAATAACAAGTAGTTCTGAAGCGAGAATGTTCTTACAAGAAATTGATATATTATATATATATATATATATATTATATATTATATTATATATATATATATATATATATAATATATATATATATAT
>SEYY01022668.1:20000-24197 GCA_009176605.1 Armadillidium nasatum | reverse complement strand
TATATATATATATATATATATATAATATATATATATATATATATATATATATATATATATATATATATATATATATATATATATATACACGTTCGCCTTTCCCATTCATTTGGGGGGGGAGAACCGCCTCAATTCCCTCAAACACATACACTTTCTCCCACCCACCCCATTACTACCTCCTTCCATCTTACTTTGTTCTTGACAACTACTCCTACCATTTTCCACACTCAAACCTCTCAACTCCAAAATCTCCCCAACCGTATCCACTCATATTTCACATTGGTTTTCAACTCACCCTTAACTCTCCACTTCGGATCTCACCACTCTACCTACTGCTCTATCCTCATTCATTTTAGACATACAGTATGTCCAAACTACCTTATTAAACACTCTTGCCTCTATTTTCTTCAGTATTTTCCCCTTCTTTTTTTTTTACCTCCTTCAATCCACTTATAACTTCCATTCACTCCATCACTCTAATTCTTTATATCTCTTTTCATCCCTCCTTTTCCATCCACCAGCATTCCCAGATATTTGAACTCTTCTGCCTCCTTAAATTTATTTCCCAACTACCTAGACACCTCACCATTCCTCTCCTCTCATTATCTCATCCTCTCCCCATCATTATCAATTAAAGTACTTTTTTTATTTTTGTCTCAATAAATTATTAACACATTCCTCTTTTATTTTTGTCTCAATAAATTATTAACACATTCCTCTTTTATTTTTGTCTCAATAAGTTATTAACACATTCCTCTTTTATTTTTGTCTCAATAAGTTATTAACACATTCCTCTTTTATTTTTGTCTCAAATTATTAACACATTCCTCTTTTATTTTTGTCTCAATAAATTATTAACACATTCCCTCACAAACTTCCTCAAAAGACATTCAGCTTCTTCCCAGACTCCTCAGCTAAGACTTTATCATCCGCAAACAGCAAGACATTTACCTCTTCTGCTCACCCTTCCAACTTCTCAACCTAACATTTTCCCCTCCCCTTTTCATTTTCTTAACAACACCATCCATCAACAGGTTAAGTAACTATGGCAGCACATCTTTGTCTCATCCTAACTTCTATTTTAAACCACTCAATCAACTCCCTTCTCACCCTCATCCTCGTTCTACAATTATCATAAGAGGATTTGATCCCTTTCAACAATCTTGCTATATACATATATCAGTACCTCAAACAAAGTCCTCCTACATACTCTATCATATACCTTCTCCAAGTCCATAAGATATACATACCTCACTTTATTATTTTCACACAATTTCTTACCAATCATTCTCAGTGTGAACACCTGTTCATACATTCCCTACCCTCTCTAACACTTCTTTGTTCCTCACCCACTCCACCTCTTGCCAAATCTTTCCCCCTCGATAAATCTTTCCTACCACACTCAACAGACTTATTCCACTATAATTTCTACACACCATTTTATTCCATTTCCCTTTATATATATGCACTATGCTCCCCTCTCCCCATCACACATTAATCATTTTAACCAACTAGTTAATCATATCACCGCTCCGTCCCTAATTGTCTCCTCATATATACCATCCATTCTTGATGACATTCCCTTCTTTATCTTTCACACTACTACTTCCATCTCCTCCTTAGTCCTCCCTCCTCCTATCGCCTCATCTCTCAACACCTCGCCATCATTCTCCACTTCTTCCTCTCCTCCCAAACCAATTCTCTTTTCAACAAAACACTAAAGTATCTTCTCGTCTTCTCTTCTACCTCATTCACCCCTTGCATCAACTCATCACATCTCCTCTCTCACTTCCTCCCCGTTCTTCCTTCCCTCTTCTCGCCTTATTTACCTACTTCCAAAACATATTACTTCTCTCCTTAAAATTCTCTGCTAGCTTTCTGCTCCATTCTTTTTCCTCTATTCGTTTTGCCCTGTTAACTTCCCACTTCACCTCCATACTCCTTTCCCATATTCCTTCCAATCCCTATCTCCTTGCTAAAGGCCTTCTTCTTTTTAACCAAATTCCCCAACACTTCATTTCACTAATCAATCTCCTTTCGTCTACCATTCCTAATTTTCTTTACCAAATGCACCCTGCTCGCAATCTTCACTAAGCTTCTTTCAATTTACTCCATTCCTCCTCCAACAGGAGAAGGATTGGAGTAAAATCCCACCCCTTCAACCTCCCTTCTCCTTACCTCATCCTATTTCTCATTATCCCTCTCATGTCATTTCCTCTTCTCCTCATCATCTAGCCATTCCATCCTCTCTATCTCCGCTACCCTCACCCTCTCCACCACTTTTCCCATCCACCTTTAATTTTTACTCTCGCTACTACTAAGTAAAGTTTCAAGAAACCTATCAACACTCATTTCAGTACATTGAGAGCCTGTTCCTCCTTCCCATCTAACTTACAATCCAGCAGCACTCTCTTCTCTCATCATTTACACCACTCTCTCAAATTTACCTGTGAACGCCTCTCTTCTTACATCATGTATTTTCTATCATTAAATCCTTTGCTGCAAGCATTTTCATAATTCCAATACCATTTTTTCATTTAACTCTTTTATTTCAAATGGTCCTCTTATCCTAATCAATCTTCTGTTACCCACCCTTGCATTTAGGTCGTCCAAAAGATAAACTTGATCCTTACCGTCAAAACTCCCCAAATTTTCACACATACTCTCCCAAAATATCTCTCCCTCCCTTTCATTTGCTTCCACCACTAGTGCATAAACGCAAATAAATTCCTAATATTCCCTTCTTAACCATAATCATTCTTACATATATATATATATATATATATATATATAATATATATATATATATATATATATATATATATATATATATATATATATATATATATATATCACACGTGACTAACTTCTGTGGGAATTTATAAGCAATTGTTTATAATTTATCCTTTTCTTAATTGTAATTTATTCGACAGTTTACAGCCAAGTGTTTTTTAAAGGTTTGAAAAATATTATTTTGATTTCATACCTATGAAGACAATGTATTTTTTAGGGTATGTATAATTACACGATTTATTATGAGAATTGTTTTAAAACTTTTTTTTTTCAACAACGTCTTCGTATAAAATTAACCTCAATAATTGAGGAATCTCTCCTCATGTAACAAACACTATTAATCAAAGAATGTATTTTGTTATCCTTTTCTAAACAAACAACTTTAAAATCTAACATCCTGATAACAAGAGTAATAGTTTACAGCTCAAAAAAAAATGAAAAAAAAAAAAAAAAAAAAAAATTGAAAAAAATAGGAAAAAAAAGTTTTTTAACATGAAAAATTAGTTCGTAAAGTTTGGAATATTCTAAAGTTTTGACCCATTTTTAGAGTTAAAAAGAATTGTCTTTATAAAAAAAAAAAAAAAAAAAAAAAAAAAAAAGGGGTTTTAACTTTTCCTTGTGAAATGAGCGATCGTTAAAGTGAAAAGACATATGTATCACAAACGTGTATCCTGTGGATATTTGCTGAAATATGTATTTCGAAATTTATGAGTATGTAGTACGTATACATATATGTACGAGTATATTTGTTTTAAAATGTCTAAAATACTATATATATATCATATATATATATATATATATATATATATATATATATATATATATATATATATATATATATATATATATATATATATATATATATTATATATATATATATATATATATAATATAGAGAAATAGAGAGAGAGAGAGAGAGTTTTCACACTTTAAAATATTTCAATTGCATTTCTTAAACAATTCATCGAAATTTCTTGAGAATGATTTGAACTCGTAGGTCTAGATCAGGGGTTCTTTACTGGGGTCAACATGGACCCAAGGGAACCACATGAACCCCAGGGGGTCTTCAAGGAAAGAATGTTATTTAATTAGGAATATTACATATAAATGTATGGGGAGGGGTCCAAATACTTAAAGTTAGGTCCCAGGGGGTCCAGAAGCATAAAAAGATTGGGAACCCTCAGATGATACAATTTATGTAATATTTCTTTTCCTACCTTTTAATTACATCTAATAATTAAACAATATTAATTTATCAAATGATAAAATATAAATCATAGAATTATTAATATCAAAACTATGCGTCAATCATTCAGTCCTTATATCGACCTTTCTATTTATTTATTTTTTTTAAATCCACATCTCAAGGGCATTGCCCTATTCTAGGAGAGGAGCTTATCTAGG
>SEYY01022668.1:0-2500 GCA_009176605.1 Armadillidium nasatum | reverse complement strand
CTGTTTATCTGTTTATGCATCTATTTATATTCTTATCTCTCTATCTACCTGTCTATCTACCTATCTATCTTTTTCCAATTCTATGTATTTATATCATCTATATCTCTCTATTTCTATATATCCATCTATCTATCTATCTATTTATCTATCTATCTACCTACCTATCAAACTATCTATCTAGCATTTATATATATATATATATATATATATATATATATATATATATATATATATATATATATATATATATATATATATATATATATATATATATATATATATATATAATATATATATATATATATATATATATATATATATATATATATATATATATATATATATATATATATATATAATGAACATTAAATTCTTGGTTGAATATATATTCTGCTTCATAAAATATTTCTAAAATATATTACGAGTACTTTGATTCTTTCTCTCTCTCTCTCTCTCTCTCTCTCTCTCTCCTCTCTCTCTCTCTCTCTCTCTCTCTCTCTGTATTATAATTTTCTTTATTCTTTCTTCTATGTTTTAGTACAGATGATTATTTTAATCTCCTTTAGGGTTTATCAGTCCTTTTAAATCTGTTAACTCTATTTTAAATTTTATTAAATGTTAGAAAAATTGTAATTTATTCCTTTGCAATTTCAGTACACTGAGTCGTCATAGATTTTGTTAAAATATTTCTGTTAATTTTTACATTGTTTTTTTTTTTCTTTTTTTTCAACATGGTTTTCAAATAAATTTAGTTTTGTTCTCTCGAATATCCTATTTTGCTTCGTTGTAGAAGCAAGTATTTCCACAGTTGAAATTTACGATGAGATTAAGCAATCTTTTTGCCACTCTTGTCATATCACCTTTATATATTGATCTTAAGAGTTGCTACACTTAATGTTACTCTTTTCAATCCTTTTTATTTTTCAGAACGATGTTTAAAGCTTTAAAAATTATCCGTAAAGCTTTACAAATTATCCGAAATGATTTGGATATCTGATTATTTATTTAGTACCCCTTTTACTCGGATATTTCTTTAACGTAGCCCTGGGTATTTAACTATTTCTTTTCCCATGCTATATGTCATTTTACGCTTTTTCATAATGATTTTGAGTGAGTGACTTTGTTAATTGAAAGCTTATTGGTTAGTAGGTCAAGTATATATATATATATATATATATATATATATATATATATATATATATATATATATATATATATATATATATATATATATATATATAAAGAACGCTCTACTTTTGATATTCTTTTCCTTCTTTGTGAGTCTTGGTCATCTGCTTTTCGGTGTTTCGATTAAGCTTTCGCTTTTGCGATAGACATACAGAAAACGTTCGATAAAGTCTGGCACAAAGCTTTGATTTTCCAAACTTCCCTCTTTCTGAATCTATCCTTCTATCTGATTTCTTCCTTGATCGTTCTATATCAGCTATTGTAGACGGCCATCTTTCATTCCTTTAAATCCATTAATAGTGGTGTTCCTCCAGGATCCGTCCTATCCCCAACACTTTTTCTTCTCTCTATTACTTCATCACCTATCAGCTCCTATGCTGACGACTCCACCCTTCATTACTCCTTTCTCTTTGATAGAAGCCCCGCACTCCCAACAGCAGTTAAATGTTGCAAGAAGGGTTGTCTTGGAGCAACTCACCTCTGATCTTTCTCGAACATCAAATTGGGATAGAGAAAACATGGTCGTTTTCAGTGCTCAAAAACTCATTTCCTCCACCTTTCTACTCGACACAACTTTCCACAAAACTATGACATCTTCGAGAACACTCGACTCAAATCTTCATCTGTTCTCAATATTCTCGGTGTTTTTTTTTTCTCGTGATCTTTCTTGGAAGAATCACATTACTCCTCTTTCTAAAGAAGCTTCTATTTGGTTGGGTTTTCTGTGGCGCCTTCGTGATTTTTTTACGTCACACCAGTTGCCTGCTCTTTATAGGGATGTTGTTCGCCCCTGTATGGAGTACGCCTCACACATCTGGGATGGTTCGATACATAGAGCTCTTCTCGAAAAGGTGGAGTCTAGAGTTTTCCGTCTTATTAACTGTTTTGCTCTTACTCTCTCCAATTTTCTTTCTCCCGTCGAATTGATGCTCGACTCTCCCTATACTACCGGCACTACAACGGACACTGCTCTTCTGAACTCTCCTGTAACATTTCTCTTCCACTGAGAAGGGCTCTTGTGACACGACTTTCTACACCGTCTCATCCTTTCTCTATTCAGCTCTCCGACATCAGACTTAACCGCTCTGCTCAATCTTACATGTACTCTACTGGTAAAATTTAGAACACACTCCCTGTATCTGTTTTACCAACTTCCTTTGACTTGCACACTTTTAAAAGCCGTGTATCGGGACATGTCGGTCATTAACTAACAGATTTCCATATTTCCTCAACTCTGTGTTGGTTGGCTTCCTCTGTCTATATATATATATTATATATATATATATAATATATATATATATATATATTATAT
>SEYY01022667.1:20000-24656 GCA_009176605.1 Armadillidium nasatum | reverse complement strand
TATATATTATATATATATATATATATATATATATATATATATATATATATATATATATAACTGTATCCATGGTTACGAGAAAAAAAAATAATAATAATAATAATGATAATAAATGTGTGTGCGCCAGCGCCCGCGCTCTCGAACCGACTGCGTGTGTGCGTGTGTGTGCACGGCGTCCGCGCCCGCGCTCGAACCGCGAAAACAAAAACAAAGCCATAAATACAAGTATTTCTCTTCTTCAAGTAATGGAAGCCGTAGCGTGATCGGTAGAGTGCTAGGCTAAAGATTCAGAGGACCCGAGATCGAATCCTGGAACTGAAGACTTAAAAATTGAGTTTTTAAAGCGTGAGTTTGTTTGTTCGGCTTTCAAGTTTTCCAAGTAAGAGAGAAACCGTGACGTCAGCATGGTGGACTGTGATTGGCTGGAAGATTCCCATAACAATAGAAGGTTGTGACGTGTGCATTCCAATTCCCATTCCAAATACAAGCCGTGACGTCATTACCTTACAAACATACAAGCTATGACGTCATCAAGGAACCTTGCAAAAATACAACCAAGGACACGCGAAAGCGGCTCATCAAAAGAAACGCGGTAAACCACAAAGGAATAAAAAGGTGAGAAATAATTAAAAAAACAAATAAAATAACACCACAATACAAGATTACATCAAAGATAAGACCGCAAAACAAGATCTCAATTAAGATAAAACCGCAAACAAGATCCCAATTAAGATAAAACACCTCACGTGAGGCTAGGAATTTGCAAGGAATTTGCAAAAATTCCCCTCAGGCTAGGAATTCGCACTAGGAATTTGCCAACCTTGTAAAGTGTTCATCAACTACTCTATATATATATATATATATATATATATATATATATATATATATATATATATATATATATATATATTATATATATATATATATATATGATTTCAATATTCACCACCGCCAATGGCTTTCTTCTAGTTCTCATAATACAGCTGGTGAACGTGCCTTCCATTTCGCTATCCAAAACGTCCTTGAGCAGTTGGTGCAGCTCCCTACTCGTTTTACTGATTGTCTTGGAGATGAACCCAACATTCTGGACCTTTTTCTAACATCTAATCCTTCTCCTTATACTGTTCAAGTCTCTCTCATGAATGACCTCTTTCTATTGAAAGGAAACGTTTGTGGCATTTTGGTGCCGCAAGCTGGTCGGACTTGCGGTCGTACTTCTTTGATTTCTTGTGGATTGATTTTTGCTTCCGTGGGAGGGTTCCCTCGGAGTGTGCTGAACGCATAACCGAGGTGATTCTCTCGGGCAAGGAGGCATACATTTTACTTTCTTTCCCTTTAACTAAACCTAACACACCTTAGTTTCATTCTGCTTCTTCTCGGGCTATCCGCCGCAGGTATGCTGCCTTACCGTCGATTTCAAACTACGGAAACTCTCGTAATTTATATTTCGCCCAGGAATCCTTCAAAATATACCCTTCGTAACACTAAAAACTCTTTTCAACGTTAGTAAATGCAATAATCTTTTTGGTTCCTATTTTTCACGCTCTTTCTGAAATTTTACAAAAAATGTCAACTCTAACTTTGCTTCTTCCTCTTTCCCTGTTTTTTCCGACGGCACAACTGCTGTTTTACCTTTTTCTAAAGCTGAACTCTTCGCTCAAACTTTTGCCTCTAATTCAACTAATGACTATTCCGGAGCTATTCCTCCATCTTCAACACCATCCAACTCATTTATTTATTATTTATTCTAAAGACGTCATTTCTGCTCTCTCTGTGCTTAACACTAAGAAGGCGTACGGTTCCGATGATATTCCTCTTGTGATTCTCCAAACTTGTGCTTCCGAGCTTGCACCCTGCATTGGTAAACTATCCTTAACAGGAATCTATCCTTTACGGAAGGATTTGGAAAAATCTCAATTCTTCTAATATTATCTCTGATCGCCAGTATGGCTTTCATAAGGAACGCTCTACTGTTGATCTTCTTTCCCTTCTCTTTGACTCTTGGTCCTCCTCTCTTCGGCATTTCGGAGAAGCTTTTGCTGTGACGCAGGACATATCGAAAGCCTTCGACAGTCTGGCACAAAGCTTTGATTTCTAAACTTCCCTCTTTCGGTATCTATCCTTCTCTCTAATTTCCTTTCTGGTCGTTCTATAACAGCTATTGTAGACGGCCACCGTTCTTCCTTTAAACCTATTAAAAGTGGTGTTCCTCAGGGTTCTGTCCTACGCCCAACACTTTTTCTACTTCTCATTAATGATCTTCTTTCTATTACTTCTTCTCCCATCCATTCCTATGTCGATGACTCCACCGTTCATTACTCGTTTCAGTTTGAAAGACGTCCTTTCCAACAGCAGTTTATAGACTGCACAAGGGTGCCCTTGGAGCAGCTAACCTCTGATCTTTCACGTTTGGGGCAGAGAAAACATGGTAGTTTTCAATGCCTCAAAAACACAGTTCCTCTCGACACAATTTTCCGCACAGCTACGATATCTTCTTCGAAAACACTCAACTCAAACCTTCATCTGTTCTTAATATTCTTGGCGTATCCTTTTCAAGTGATCTTTCTTGGAAAGATCACATTACTTCTCTTTCTAAACAAACTTCTAAGAGGTTGGGTGTTCTGAGACGCCTTCAGAATTACTTCACGTCACCCCAGTTGCTTGCTCTCTATAGAGGTGTTGTTCGTCCCTGTATGGAGTAAGCTTTATACATTTGGGGTAGTTCCACTCATACAACTTCTCCTTGAGAAGGTGGAGTCTAGGGCTTTTCGTCTCATCATCTCTCCTGCTCTTACTAACTCTCTCTAATCTCTTTCTGCCGGTCGAATTGTTGCGTCACTCTCTCTCTCTATGCTATCGCTTTTACAACGGACACTACTTTTCTGAACTCTCTTTTCGCATACCTCCTCCACTGACACTTGTGTGACACTCCTTTCTACACAGTCTCATCCTTTCTCTGTCCAATTGTCCGATCTCAGACTGAACCGCTAAGCTCAGTCTTACATATATTCTACTGGTAAAGTCTGGAACACACTTTGTCTGTTTTCTCAACTTCCTTTGACTTTCATACTTTCAAACGCCGTGTGTCTGGACATGTCGGCCTCCATCGACCGGGATAGAGTTTTTCCAACTCCTGTGAAATTCGGTACGCCTCCGGCATTTGTCCACCGGAAGATATATATATATATATATATATATATATATATATATATATATATATATATATATATATATATATATATATATATATATATATAATATATAAAAAAAAAAAAATAAAAAAAAAAAAAAAAAAAAAATTATATATAAATAAATAATAATATAAATAAATAGATATATAAATTCAATTAAATTGTAAGAAAATTTTATTTTGAATTACGTTTTTAACTCCCAAAAAAAGATTAGCGAATTGTTGTGAACTTCGTTAGTGAACAAAAGAAATTTATTTGGAGAATAGCGATAGCGGAATGCAATAGCGAACTGACGAAGCAGAAAAAGTTGCGGAATGACCAACAAAGACTAACAAAAAATTGCAGGTGCCCACCTTTGCAAATTTGGAATTAGACTAAGAAAACTACGAGAGGAAAGCATTTTCATCTTGCATAAACCTCTCAGTAATGATCATGGAGTGATTTGTATTTTATTCTTGCTACGAGGTGAAACGAATAAAAATAAAAGAAAATGCAATAAAGAGCTGAAAGAGGGAAGCATTAAAAAAAATTTAAACAAGAGACTGACAGAGAGGCAAATCAGTATTCATGTAGCAGTCGAAAGTATTTTAATAAACAAATTTAAAACAAAATACCTTTAAGCAACTATATATTGAAAGTAAATATTATCGGAAAAAAGTTTTGGCATAAATTTCACCTCAACAAAATAATTTAAATGAAGTTGAACTGAATTCGAAGAAGTTTCTCTAAACTTTCCCTGAATCACTAAATAACTTTTGCAATGTGTGTCGCGGACAAAGTTTCTTCGGCAAATTACAGAATATTTCATACTTGTTCAGAGAGAGAGAGAGAGAGAGAGAGAGAGAGAGGGAGAGAGAGAGAGAGTTATATTGCATGTCCTCTTCTTCCTTTTCAGTATATATATATATATATATATATATATATATATATATATATATATATATATATATATATATATATATATATATATATATATATATATAATATATTTCGCAATCACCTTTCCTACTTTTGTGTTCTGAGGCGGCGCCATCAGAATAACTTCAAGCCACCCCAGTTGCTAGCTTTCTATAGGGTATTGTTCGTCCCTGTATCGAGTATGCTCTATATAATATATATATATATATATATATATATATATATATATATATATATATATATATATATATATATATAATATATATATATATATATATATATATATATGAGATATGATTTGGCTGTCGTCGTGAGTGGAGGAGCTTAAACCAGAAGGGAAATGAAAAGATAGAAAAATCAGTTGGAAGAGAAGAGAAGAGAAGAGATGAAAAGTGAAGAGAAAAGTAGAGAAGAGAAGAGGAGAAGAAAATTGGAAGGTTTGTTTAGAGTACGCTGTAGAATTGTACTGAAAATAAATTATTTTTCGAACTTAAAAATAATATTTTCATAAAACAAAATTTAATAAATCGTAATTAACTTATTATCA
>SEYY01022667.1:5000-17500 GCA_009176605.1 Armadillidium nasatum | reverse complement strand
ATGACGCCCTCTGGTGATTGGATGAATATGAAAAAGGGGCGGGGCTTATACTTGTTTTGGGCTACTGCCTAATGCTAATTGGTGGAATATTATCAGTATGGATTTTGGTGGCATGAAGCTCGGATGTACTCGGTTGGTCTTAGTAGCATATGATCGTAAGTAAAAATGTTATATTATATTGTGAAAATGTATATTACAGGTTAAACGATTACATTTGTTTAAAAAGAAATTCGATGTTACATTATGTTCATATTATTTAAATACATAAAGTATATAGTTTTATAAGAATGAAATGTTTGTGTACCTTTTTATTTAGTTGAGTGTAAAGTTTACCAGTTTATGTTAAAATGTCTTCAACTGCTGTTGAGATACCTGATCCTGCAAAATAAATGTGTTTATTGGTGATTGTTCTTCTTGTGTGTGTGTGTGTGTGTGTGTGTGTGTGTGTGTGTGTGTGTGTGTGTGTGTGTGTGTGTGTAGGTGTTTATAAATGTGGTTAACAATCTGTTAAATAATAATAATAATAATAATAATAATAGTAATAATACTATTACTAATGATAATAATAATGCAAATAATATTTAGTGAAATTTATTTATTTAGTGAAAAGACCTAAAAACAGTTACTATGGAAACATCGTGTGTGTGTGTATGTGTGTGTGTAGTGTCTGCCTTTACAAGCTTTTATAGCTTACCTACCTCATGCTGCTAAGTAAGATATCTTAAGGGTTTAGGGTATGAAATACTACTACTGTTACTATTACGTATAACATAATAATAATAATGATTGGGTATGTGTGTATATGTGTGTGTGTGTGCGCGCGCGTGTAGATATTCATATATGTGTTTAGCAATCTGTTATATAATAATAATAATAGTAATAATACTAATACTAATGATAATAATAATAATATAAAATAATATATAGTGAAATTTTTTTATTTATTTAGTGAAAAAAACTAAAAACAGTTACTATGGAAACATCTCATGTGTGTATTTGTGCTAGTATGTGTGTGTGTGTGTGTGTGTGTGTGTGTTCTTAATACCTGAGAAGTGAGAGAAGGGTGGGGTAGGGTGATGGGTTACCCCCACGCCATTTATATATATATATATATATATATATATATATATATATATATATATATATATATATATATATATATATATATATATATATATATATATATATATATATATATATATATATATATATATATATATATATATATATATATATATATATATATATATATATATATATATATTATTTTATTTTATTTCATTCAAATTGGTGTATACCGATATATGAATAATTATTACTAAATTCATACTTTTTTATTTGCTGAGGAAGGCTGATGAGGGGCTGGGGAAGCTGGGTGATGGGATATCCCTAAGCCATTATACATGTATATTTATTTATTTATTTAATATTTATTTATTTATTTTTTATCTTTATTTTTCTTTTATATTTTTTTTTCATTTTTTCTTTTTATATATTTTTATTTTATATTTTATTTTTATTTTTTATTTTTATTTTTATATTTTAAATTTTTTTTTTATTTTTATTTATTTTCATCTTGACTTTATTTTGTTTTGTATTTTATATATTTTTTCTTTTTTCTTTTTTTATATTTATTTTGTTTTATTTATTTATTTTTATTTTAATTTTTATTTATTTTTTTTATTTTTACTTTTATTTTTATTATTTATATTTGTTTTAAAATTATACCCATGTGAAACACCCTGTGAGCGGTAATTTTTTAACAAGCTGCCATGGAATGGTGGGTGCGACCCCTTACGGACCGGCTGGGTTAACGTTTCCTTGTGCGGGTGAAGGGCTATAGGATGTGGCGTGGTAATATACATGTACCTGTGCGGGTGTGGGGCTATAGGATGTGGCGTGGTAATATACATGTACCTGTGTTGATGCGACTCCCCGAGGGATGGTGATGGCTCCTTATGTTGAAACGGGTCCTGAGAGTGCGGTAATGTGGGAAGTGATTCCCTGTGGGGTGCAGCGTGTTTTAACACGTGTTCAATAATTATTATTTCATAATAATTTTATTAATTAATTTTTAATTAATTAATTAATTATTTTTCACCCAACCCCGTATATATAAATATATTATTTATTAAATACATTATTTTCTTTTAATTTTTTTTTTCCCTGGGTACCTTGGAACTCCGTCTCAGGGTATGGAGACCCATCCTGGGCGTCCGTAGGGCCCACTGGTAAATATATATATATATATATATATATATATATATATATATATATATATATATATATATATATATATATATATATATATATATATATATAATTTTATTTATTTTTTTTTATTTATTTATTTATTTATTTATTTATTTATTTTTATTTAATTTATTTATTTATTTATTTTATTTATTTATTTTCGGGCTACCTTAGGGCTCACCGGGGGGGTTAGGAGTGCTTAGGGTGGGACCATGTGTGTGTGATATATATATATATATATATATATATATATATATATATAATATATATATATATATATATATATATATATATATATATATATATATATAATAATATAATAATAATAATAATAATAATAAAAAAATATTTTTTTTTTTTTTTTTTTTTATTTTTTTTATTTATTTTTATTTAATATTTTTTTTATTTATTATTTATTTTTATTTAATATTTAATTTTACTTAATATTTATTTTTATTTATTTATTTATTTATGTTATTATTTATTTTATTTTATTATTTATTTTTATTAAAAAAATTTTCAAGCGGTTAAAAACTTCAAAAGATTCCCGCGGTTAAGATAAGATCAAAAGGTTAACACCTTTTGACCGCACGGTGACCTTGAACACGCGCCGAAAGGAAACCGGTTCTCGTTAGGCTTATTTGATCTTTAGTTTGGCCGCTCAACTACTTGCAAGGAAGAAATATGGCAAAACCAAAACCGCAACCACACTAATAGCATCTATAAAATTATCAAATCTCAAAGCAGCAACCGGTTGTCAACAGTTGTTTCAATAAAGGGTCGACGTTGAGAAATCTTCACAACCTGGTATTTACTGCTTTAAGTTGTTAATTAAACTTAAAGGAGAAATGAAAAAAATAACGTTTAAAAAGTGGCTATTGCATTTTGATGGCAAACATATTGATGACCAAGAATATCAGATGCTAATTTTGAAGAATGAAAGAAGGGCAATTAATTTAGAATCACTAGATCTACTATGTGGAAAATCGGATACTGATGTTACAGGAATAATTGCTGTTCTCGATTAATACAGTTTATGGAAGAATATATTTATGATTGTTGCGAACACCACGAATGTGAACGCTGGAAGAAGGAATGGGATTGTCATTCAGTTACAAAGACTGTTTTTGCGAAAAAGAAATGAAAGAAACGAACCATAATTCATTAGTTGTCAAGATTATATTACTGACCGAGTGTTTCACGAAGTAATGGATGACGAATTTGGAGTCAACAACACATCGCCAACATGGAATATCAATTTATCCCTGAACTTGTAAAGAACTACAACGGTAAAGAGAGATTTAATGAGACAGCAGGATGGAGTGATGATATGATATTCCTATTTCATTTAGCTCGAGTTTTCGCTTTTTCGAAGAAACTGTAAGATTTCCTGAAATGAAATTTCAGTAAATATCTAAATTAAGTAATACAAAATGGAATTCCAGCGTTATACTAGCACTTTTGACATTTATTCTTCTACCGGAGAGGATTCTCACTACTCGTAATTTGTAGATTCAAAGTTACAGATGAGCGGATCATTAGTTTCCTGATCAAATGTATAATGCAATTGATTATCAGAAGCTACGATGGTTGAAAAAAATAACAAATTCTGTGAATAAAATTTGGAATCAAAAACCATCGAGATCAGATATTCCCAGAACAAATCAGTGTGCAGAATAGGCAATCCTTTGGTGGTAAAAGGCCGTAGGCCAACTAATTTCCACCAAAGTTAGGTAAATAACAGAACCTGATTGTTAAGGGCTGTCATGACCAAATACACGACTTTTGAAAGTGTTGTAAATCAAATGTATTGGGAATATATATTTATGCAAGGTAGTCGTCTATTCACTACTTGATTTAACACCGCTATTCTCTTTGGGCTAGTGGAAAGAATGCACATATGGATTGAAGATTAGCAAAAATGATGTGAACATTTCTGTTAACTGATGCAGAATTTAACATCACTAAATTAAGATGATGTGACAATGTATATATTCAGCTTTTGGATACATTCGTCTCAACTTAGCCTGAACTCCACCAGACGAGCCTCTCATAACATTAGCACCATCATAAGTTTATGATATTAATTTATAGTTGTGGTCATTTATACCCAATCTTTCGATCTCTTTTAAAATACAAGTAGTAAGTGTTTCAGCGTCTTGCTTTTCTGGTGCAATGAAGTTCCAAAATCTTTGTTGGTTTTCCTTTAACAATGTATCTAAAGATGACAAACACTTGGCATATGTTGGAAACATCACTCGTTTCATCTGCAATGACAGATAGAAAATCAGCTTCATGAATTTCTTTTACTATCTCCTCGTGACATATTTCAAGAAAAATTTGTAGAAGTTCGATCTTTAATGGTTTCGAAGTTCCTTAGAAAAATGTGGCCTTCTCTAGATGGATCCTTAATGTATTATTTATTTCTGCACTGAAGTTCACTAGCTCTCTAAAGACATCTGGAGTAGTTGAGGATTCAGTTTCGTTATGCCCTTTCAATGCCATCTCAAATGTCCCACAAAATTTTATGCAGTTTACGATAATATTCAAGATATACCTATTGTTCTTAACAATCTCATTATGTTTATCTATTGATTTTCTATACTCGATGTCTAGCTCTTTAGCAATGCTTAATTTTTCCAAACAATGAAAGTCTTAAAGCATTTTTCATGTGTATCTTCGTGATTTCATGTAATATTGCCTTAGATGCCAGTTGATTTATATCTCTTACACCAGTTTTGGTCCATGTATATTCTTCACTGAACAGTAAACATGGAAAACAATGCAAAGAATTTCTTTCCTCACTACCACAAATCCGTTTATGTTTATCATAAATAGATAAATTGAAAATACGTTCGAATTGTCTGTTATTTTATCAATTTTCTGTATGTTTAAGGCTGGAGTAGAACTGCCTAAATTTTTTATTTCTAGCTTTTCCTCGGCTGAATATAAAGAGATGTTTTTCAAAAGAAAATTGGTAACTGAATTCATCTGTGTTTAATAGATATTTTTTTTTTTTACCTATATATATATATATATATATATATATATATATATATATATATATATATATATATATATATATATATATATATATATATATATATATATATATATATATATATATATATATATATATATATATATATATATATATAAAATATTGTGGGCTTACAGGGAAAGTATTTTCAAACTTTAAAATCCATTTTTCTTGAAATCACTTGTTTGTACTTAATACCTTTTCCCTGTAAGCCAACTATTTTTATATATTTATATACATATATCAGGCAAAAAAAATTGTAAAATAAACAAACACATCCGCTCCACATGATTAATGAGAAGAGACTGTTTGCTAAAGTAATTTTGCTTATATTTGTCATAAAGAAAACGGGATTGATAGAGTTAATAGTAGCACGTATGAGTAACAATATTATACGTAGAATGCATACTGAGATTGAAAGGTAGGAGAAATTATACCTACCTAATGAACAAAAAAATTAAAAATTAACCTTTAATAATTATGTCTGATTAGGTGCATACTATGCCCAAGAAGGAACATTTTGCTCGAAAACATTGAAGAACCTTTGTACAATGAAAACTTATTCATATAATAATAATAATAATAATAATAATAATAATAATAATAATAATAATAATAATAATAATAATAATAATAATAATATAATAATAATAAATTAAAAATAATAGTAAAAATAATATTATAGTAAAAATAATAATAATAATTAATTATAATTATTATTATTATTAAGTATGAGAATAATAATAATAATAATAATAATAATAATAATAATAATAATAATAATAATAATAATAATAATAATAATAATAATAATAATAATGAATTTAAAAATATTCTAATTTGTCAAGAACAAAAATTGAAAAATGTATACTTTTCTTAAAATTTCTTTCAAAATGTTTCTTGCACTATAAACGAAGGTTAGGACAGTCGGTTGCATTTCATTTGCAACCACAACGTACTAATAGAAATTTTCAAGCGACAAGGGTACACACACAATTCTCTCGTCCGTTATATAAAAGGATACGTTTGCAAAATTTTTGCAACCAGACAATATTTTCTTAGTTTGGAATGACTAATCAAAATTGTATGACATTTTTTTTTTTTATTAAATAACGCTTCGTTGGAGTGTTATTATAATAAGATGCAATTTATTAAATAGTTAATCCTATTTAAAAATTAAAAAATAAAAAGTAATAAATAACAGCTTCACACTAGCTAGTTTCATATAGTGGTGGTTGCACAAACCTGCAACAACGTCACGAGCCGCCCTCTGATATATATATATATATATATATATATATATATATATATATATATATATATATATATATATATATATATATATATATATATATATATATATATATATATATATATATATATATTTTAAAGAAGTTTCTGACATTTCGATAATATTTTATTTTTTGGTCAAAATATCGAATAATTTCGATATTATGTTTCGAAGAATGGGTAAATAAAAGCGAAATACAGTTCGTTTTATATTTGGTGCTTCACAGCTTTCTGTTACAGTAAATTTAAATATTTTGCTTCACTTAAATGAATTTGAATGATTTAATTGGAATTTATGCAAATAATAACTGGTCACTTTATTCTTTTTACAACATTTTAAATTCTGTGTTAAATATTGTTACAGAATTCTTTTTGGTTTTAAAAGTTTCGTTGGACATTTCCCATAAATTCATTAAAAGAGTAAGTGTGCGATGAACGGAATTTAAATTGATCAAAGATATCGGATTTCCCTTTCATAGTTTCAATCAACAACTTTCTCTTTACATACAATAAAATTGTTAAAAAAAGAGGAAAAATTTCATTCCGTTTCGGGTATTTCTTTAATAAAATTTTTTTTATTAATTCACTTAAAAAATTTACTTACCAAGTCATTTTTTTCTTTTGTTTCAGCGTCTTCTGCCCAAATAACTTGGAATGATCGTTTCTCCAAGGCGATTAATAAGGCCGTCACGGCGTATTCGATCGAGCTCGCCTCTTCCGACACCGGTGAACAGGTAGCCTCATTCCTCTTTCACGACACCGAATATTTGCAGCATAAGGTAATTGATAAGTAAGAATTACTTTTATTTTTATAAAATGTCACACAAACTATTTTAATTTGGCGTTCACAAATTTCTCAAAATTGATATCAATAATACAAATGTTAAAACATTATATATATATATATATATATATATATATATATATATATATATATATATATATATATATATATATATATATATATATATATATATATATATATATATATATATATATATATATATATATATATATATATATATCCTGGTGCCGAATGATTGCACCCTTTCGCGCTCATCTCCACCTTCTTCTACACGGACTGTTTTTTTTTTTTTTTTTTTTTTTTTTTTTTTTTTTTTACACGGGACACGTTTTTATAAAAAAATAATTAAACATAATGGCATCATCACCATTAGCCTCGGAGTAACCCAGAGGGGTGGCTTTCAAAGATAGTCCCTCATCCATCTCTTCCCCCATCACCACTTGGGAGTTGGTGACCTCCGGTGATGGGGTTAGTGCCACCAAGAATTTGCATCCGGCTGTTCCGGATGTACGGTCTGTTTTTGTTTTGTTTTTTTTTATTATTAATTTCTGCAACATACGAGGTCTTCAATTCACTTTCCACTTTCTTTAACATCACCTCTCTTCTTCTAGATTTCACCTCCTTTTTTTTTTTTTTTTTTTTTTTACCGAAACTCAGATGCTTGACTATTCCTATAGCAAACCCTTTTCTGTTTCCTCCTACTGTTTCTATCCTCAATTTTCATCCAAAGGCGATAGTTGTGCATACTTGTGCAACGATGTCGTTTGTTCTCGTGTCTCGAATCTGAAGTCTCCCAATTTTTCCTTATGGCTTAAGCTCTCTTGCCATTTTACTACTAAATTCATTTATTCTGTTTATTTACCTTCTAATTCTACTGATTACTCTAAATTTTTTGACTATCTAAACTCCAAAATAGAACATGTTCTCTCTTCTTTTCTTTTCTCGAAAATCATCATGTTAGGTGATTCCAATGTTCACCATCACCAATAATTCTCATGATACACTGGTGCAACTAACCTCTGATCTTTTTCGTACTTCAAATTGAAGCAGAGAAAACATGGTAGTTTTGAATGCCTCAAAAACTCAGTTTCTCCATCTCTCTAGCTATGATATCTTCTTCGAAAATATACAACTCAAACCTTCATCTCTCCTTAATATTCTCGGTGGTTCTTTTTCTCGTGATCTTTCTTGGAAAGATCACATTACTTTGTTCGCCATTGTATGGTGTAGGCCTCTCACATCTAGGGTGTTTTCACTCGTATTGCTCTCCCTAAGAAGGTGGAGTATAGGGCTTTTCGTCTCATCAACTGTCGTTCTCACTTATTCTCTCCTGTCTCTTTCTGCCCGTCGAATTGTTGCGTCACTCTCACTATACTATCGCTATTACAACGGACACTGCTTTTCTGAACTCTCCAGTCGCATACCTCCTAGAGTGAGAAGGGCTCATGCGACACTTCTTTCTACACATTATCATCCTTTTTCTGTCCAATTCTCTAACCCCAGACTTAACCGCTATGCTCAATCTTACATGTACTCTACTGGTAAAGTCTGGAATACACTCCCTTTATCTGTTTTCCCGGCCATGTATCTGAATATGTCAGCCTTTAACGATAAAGATTTGATGTTTCTCCAACTCCGGTGAAAATTGTTAGGCCTCCGGCCTTTACCCGCCGGAGATAAATATATATATATATATATATATATATATATATATATATATATATATATATATATATATATATATATATATATATATATATATATATATATATATATATATTAGGGTAGTCCTTATTATACGTGAAAAAAACTGGTTTGCCCCAGTAATAACTTGGAATCTGGAACTTACTATCTGGGAATAGTTTTCTGTGTTCTGCTACTACTTGGAGTATGAATTAGAGTTGTTGATCATTCTTTGTTAATGTTTTTTATATTCTTGGATTAATGCGACTCTTCGCTCTTCAATTTCATTGGTAACTGATATTACTGTAATAATGGATACTCCTTTTTGATAATCATCTCGTTCTAGCCATGTTTCATGGTGTGTGTGTGTGTGTGTGTGTGTAAAAATGCTGTATCAAGGTTAAATTTCTGGAAAAAGGCGATTGTCCGCTGCGTTGCAAAGTCTTTTAACTCGCAGTTGGAAATTGATGTCTGGGATTGTAATTCTCTTTAAAGGTGATCATTCAGGTTCTCCACTTTCGCCTGCTCCATCTGTGATCACAGTGACAATTTTCTTTTTAATTTTTATTGACACTTTTTTTATCAAACAGTAAAAGTGCAATTAATTCTTCTGAAAATACCAAAGGTGTTGTAAAAGTTTATTTAAAGCAACATTTCCTACTTTTGTATCTATTTTCTTATACAGATTTAAGGTATGTAATCATTCTAAGGAACTGCCGCAGGGTTGTTTACATCTATCTACATTTTTGAATAAACCATCGCTCAAAATATACAAATCTTCTGAAGCCCATTCTCTTCTGTTTTTGTTGAATGAAATTTGTTCTGAAATATCCATACTTTCAGGGAATATAACCTTACTCATCCATCTAACCATATGCATTGGTCCAGTAGCATGAAATCGGATACCACCAGGATGTTTGCCACCAAGAAAAATAATTACTAACTCAACTAGTTCACGGCAATCTCCCCGAAAATCCTCTCTTTCGCGGAGTACTTTCATTGCCCATTCTATAATATCTACTTTAATATAAAGTAATATTTTTGCCAGAGTAGCCAATTGTAGTCCAGTGATGAAAATATTTTGATCAATATATTTCCAAATAGCTTGAAACCTCTTGAACAGGAGAAATTCAGGACCAGATTAAACACCAAGAACTTCTGAAAACACATTTTGAAGAATTAGCTCCAAGATGGGATGCTAGCATGGAAGATATAGTAAATCTTTTTGGAGCTTATTTTCAATTAATATGCATGCTCCTTTGTGCGGCCAGTATTTGAAGCCATTGTGCCAAAAGACATTCTAATGACTTGATCAGTAAGGTTCCATTTTTCAATTGCTTTAACTACAGCATTACCCATATTAACTCAGGTTCCATTTTCTAATTTTGGTAAATAGAGTAATTATGCTGTGTTCTTTCCCGATACCAGAATTGGAAGCCATTTAACATGTTCTTTTGATGTTGGATCCTGCATCAACTTCCCATCCCAGTGAACTATCAGTGGAGTCTCTGATTTGAATTCTTTATTTAAAAAATAAAGAATTCATAGTGTTTCCTTTATGCCATTTGTTGACGATGAATAGAAGACAAATTTATATTTATTTTGCTTACATCACATCCTGAAGAACAGGCAGTTTCGGTTCTATCCAAAGCCGTAGATAAGGAGGGCATGATAATGTTGGTTCTGGCTCTTTTTCACTCTTTTACACTTAGAAGAATTTAACCTACCAACATCTCCTTGAATATTTTTATCCTCATCATTTGAATCAATTTTATCGAACTTGAGAACTCTAAAAGTGCTAAAGTATTTAATACAGAAGCTTCTTCTCTGGCTCGCTAACTTTGTTCTGCAAGTCCTTCTTGTCTTTTAACTTCTTGTCTTATAAGATTAGTCTGCGGTACTCATTCTTCCTCTTCTTCCCTTTTCACGTTGGGCAATCAAGAAGGCTTTATCTTCTGCATTTTTGTTTATTTCAAGCATCTGCATGAACGACATCAAAAAGGTTTTCCAGTAATATTAATGAAGGAGATGAACGACAGATTTGAAAACCTGGAAAATGATGATGCTTATACAATTGCAACCTTTTTAGATTCTAGGTACAAAACAAAATTTTTTAAACCACTTGTTTCTCAGAATGTTAAAATCAAATTAGGATGTTTATGCGATGAGATGATAGAAACAGCTAAAATAACGCCTTTCAAGAAAAAGCCAAAGCTCTCAGATACAAAAGAAACAAAATCTGTTAGCTTAAGCATTGCTAAATCAACGAAAGATCTTCTAGCTTCCAGCAGCGATGAAGAATCACAGTCAGAAGTGTCAAAGGATATATTTTTATAGTGAATGGTCGAAATTTTGCAAACGTTCATTATGCTTCATTAATATAAAATGTTTTGATACATATGCAAGATGTTCCTATTTTGGCTGAGGAGTTTTTCCTAATATACAATTCGATGAGGTAAGAGCAAAGTAATTAAAACATTTGATTTTATGGATCACCCTAACTTATATATATATATATATATATATATATATATATATATATATATATATATATATATATATATATATATATATATATATATATATATATATATATATATATATATATATATATATATATATATATATATATATATATATATATATATATATATATATATATATATATATATATATATATATATATATATATATATATATATATATATATATATATATATATATATATATATATATATATATATATATATATATATATAATATATATATATATTATATATATATATATATATATATATATATATATATATATATATATGTATATATATATATATATATATATATATATATATATATATATATATATATATATATATATATATATATATATATATATATATATATATATATATATATATATATATATATATATATATATATATATATATATATATATATATATATATATATATATATATATATATATATATTAGAGGTGGACCGGATATCCGCATCCGCATCCGCAACTGCGGATATCCGCATCATTTTTCCAATATCCGCATTCGCGGATATCCGCAACCGCATCCGTATCCGCGGATAGTAAAAAATTACTATACAAAATTTTGTATTGAACGCAGAACCATACAGGCGACTATCTTGAAACTGTATTTGAAAAGATGCTGACAAAATGGAAGATTTCATTAAATGAAGTGCACTGCGTAGCCAGGGATTTGGGCACAAATATAAAAAAAAGCACTTTCTCTGATAAGAGTGAAAAATGTAGATTGCTTTGCACACCAAACTCAGATAGTAGTTAAAAATTCCATTATGAGTCAAAAATGTGTATCCGATTTAATAACCAAATGTAGGTTAATTGCTACGCATTTAAATCACTCCGTTATAACCCAAAATGAGCTTGAAGAAAATACA
>SEYY01022666.1:32500-34353 GCA_009176605.1 Armadillidium nasatum | reverse complement strand
ACTTTCTGATCATAGAGAAATTATTAAATTATAAAAAGAATAAAATTTCCTAATAAAAAAATTTATAAAAAAAGTTTTTTAATTTTTTTTTTTTAAAATCCGTATATATTAAAAGTATTTTGAAAGTAATTATTGGCCTTCAATTTTAGAAAGTAGGGAACCGTTTTCAAATTTAGGGTTCCGAGTATAGATATATGAAAACAATTTTCATTAGTATATGAACGTGAAATTGAATCATTCAACGAGAAACTGATGGAAGTTAAAGAATATTGTATCAGTAAAGAGTAATGATAAGATACCATAGGACGTAAATCATCTATCTGACTCCTCCAGTATTGAGAGAAGAATTCCTTTCAAAGATAACATTGATTACAAATTTATCTTCTCTGTGAAGAAAAATAACAAGTTAAGAGAATTAGAGTAGGGAAATCAAAATGAATAGAACTGAGAGTTACGCATATGTAATACAAACACAAATAAAGCTAGCTTTTCACTAGCATTCTGAGTTTCAGAAATACCGAAAGAAACTATATATATATAATATATATATATAATATATATATATAAATATATATATATATAATATATATATATATATATATATATTAAATAAAAACTAAAATAAATTAAAAATAAAATTAAAATAAAGAAATTTACCAAATATTTTTGCTGCTCCTCAGATTTAAAAAATTTCCTTTTTTTTTCTTTTATAATTTCTCTTAATCAGAGTACACATACAGGTTGATTTCTGGTCTATCATTAGTATACGACTAGCCTTATTCTTAGTGTATACATCCTACTGTAAGTTAATTATTTCCATCGTAGATAACCTGCATACATTTTATTGTTATTAAGAACTGTGATTGTTCTTTCTTTCAATAATATATAATTTATGCATTAGTGTTAGTTATTTTGTGAAGTAATTTTATAAAGTAATATATTAAATCAATTGCTTAAGAATATTTTGACTTTTAGGATAAAAGTAATTTTCTCTTAAAAATTTCTTGATAAAAATTTCTTTATAAAACGCTTGTAATAAGCCATTTTTTAAATGAAATTTAAATGAAAGTAATGATAGGCTTCTCCAAGAGTAGGAAAAAAAATAGTCAATATTTTTTATGGTATTAAAGAACTTTGGTCAAATCTTACAAAAGATATTAAATGAAAGTATTTGGTAAAATAAAATAAAAAAATAGTCAGCATATTTTGATGATACTCAACATTTTTGATCAAATTTTATAAAATATATTAAAAATAAAGTATTCTTTGGCTGCAAAATCCAATTCAAATCCATAATAATCCGAAAGTTAATATAGATAAAATTAATAGATAGTTAATATAATAATGTTAATTGTATTAATAAAAATTTTATTCCGTGAATAATTAAGATTCTGCAAATTAAAATTTTTTTTTATAATTTTGGATTTAAATAAGTTTTAAATATTTATTTTTATCATATAAACTTTTATATCTGTTATAAAGATATAAAAAGAGTTGCAACTTTATCAGTAGTATTTTATTATTTACTCTAATGTAAACAAATATTAAATCTAAAATAGGGTTGCTATCACTCTTAAATCTCTAACAGATTAAACTACCATATAATATATATATATATAATATATATATATATATATATATATATATATATATATATAATATAATATATATATAATATATTATTATATATTAATATAAAGATTCTATGTTACATTCTGATCTATACAAATATATATTTTCTATTTATTAACTTACAAAAATGTTTCTTATCAACAGAACATTTTTTGTTGACTGTCTCTAAACGTCTACATAGAAAATAATAATAAAAGATCCTATGGAATACCCAGACATGT
>SEYY01022665.1:30000-55000 GCA_009176605.1 Armadillidium nasatum | reverse complement strand
ATATATATATATATATATATATATATATATATATATATATATATATATATATATATATATATATATATATATATATATATATATATATATATATATATATATATATATATATATATATATATATATATATATATATTATATATATATATATATATATATATATATATAAACATCCGCATCCGCATCCTCTATAAAAATTAACATCCGCATCCGCATCCGCATCAAATTAAAATCCGCATCCGCATCCGCATCAAAATTAACATCCGCATCTTTTCGAAAATTCAACATCCTCATCCGCATCCGCACTTTCGAAATTCAACATCCGCATCCGCACTTCCAAAATTCCGCATCCGCATCCGCAAATTAGAAAATATGACATCCGATCCATCACTATATATATATATATATATATAATATATATAATATATATATATATATATATATATATATATATATATATATATATATATATATATATATATATATATATATATATATATATATATATATATGAGATATCTTGATACTTTGATGATCGTTCTCCTGGTTTATATGCTAATTTCCATTCTGTTGAACACCACCTCTCTTCCTCTGGACCTTTTCGTCACCCGTTCTCCACCCAAGACCGCGATGTCAAACTCTATTACACTGTAAAAATTCTCCTAACGAATCGTTGGGACAAATGGCAAAAATGTCACAGTAAAATTTTCAATATAGAAAAGACATGTTAAACGTAAGAAAGTCGCTTCACTGATTTATTTTCTAATAAGAAAATAAATGGAAAAATTTGCTGTGTGATATTTTTCCTACTTGTCCCAAGAATTCGTTAGGACAATTTTACAGTGTATGTTCCCCCTGTCTCTATACCCAATTGTCACCCAGATGTGGAAAATAAGCTTGTGTTCAACGAGGTTTGCTACCCTATATGTTTTGTTTTTTGAGAGCGGACCCCACCGACGAAGGGATATGCCGTCCCTCCAGGCAGACAAATTACTTCCCTTCAGGCCATCACGAGTTCAGAGCGAGTGAACCACGTCTATACGCAATGAGAGCTCGTGACGCTCTCCCTACACTATATGATTAAATTCACACGTGATTCATCTATCTTATTTTACTTACTATTGTAAACTCTTCAACTATCTTAACCTCCAAATTAGGTCACATAGTCTACATGATTGGACGCCATTATTAAAATGAAATAAATATATGATTTATATATATATATATATATATATATATATATATATATATATATATATATATATATATATATATATATATATATATATATATATATATATATATATATATATATATATATATATGTGTGTATGTGTGTTTGTGTGTGTGTGTGTGTGTTTATTTGTGCTTGTGTTCTTTGCCCGAACACAAAATTCTGCCCTTTTATAATAATAGTATTCCTGATGCCTTTTAGCCTTTTTCGGTCATTTTGCAAAAAAATTTAACCTCGACTTTGTTTCTTCTTCTTTCCTCCTTTAATTTCTTCTGAAGAAACAACTGTTTCACTTTCTACTAAAACTGAAATCTTTTCTCAAACATTTACATGCTTCGAACTCTATTACAGAAGATGCCGGAGCCTTCTCACATCTCCTTCTGATTCATTTATTCCAAACATTGTAATTTTTGTTCAAGATTTTATTTCTGTTCTCTAAAACCTTAATTCTGAGATATATTGTTTGGATGATACCCACTTTATGATTCTCAAAACTTGCCCTTCCTTGTATACACCTTGCGTTGGTAAACAATTTTATCTGTCTGTCTCTTCTACATTTTTTTCAAACTTTATTATCAACTCTTATATTTCCTCTATTAATTCTTATATTTTGGGAACCATTTGGGATCGAACTTCAATTCTTAGGATGGTTCCAACATGTTTCTGTTCTTCGGTGTCTCCTAACGATATTCTAGTACCGTTCTCGATATACTTACATTTTTCTTTATTACTGACATACTTAGTTCCAGTGTACAGTTCAGTACAAGAAACCTCTCGATGTTTTTCCAAGCTTTTCTTTGTCACTCCTGTGACTCCAACAATAACTCGAACTATATCGATGTTTTGTAATCGCTGCATGTTTCATTCGTTCAATAATAATTGTATCTTGATTTTTCCTTATTTGTTCCAACCGTTCTGCTTGGCCGTTCTACGATCTTTCATCCTCACTGATTCCTTTCCAAAATCTTTCCTTTTCTTCAATGGAAAGAGGGTTTGATATTTTGATGCATCATTTCGCAATTCTTGTAGAACCTCCTGATCCTCTTTAAACATTTGATTTGTTTTTTCTCTTTTTCTCTCTTCTCATATCTTTTAATGTTATTAGCTTTGCTATTATTAACAACGTTCTGCTCCCCCAAGCCTGTATTATTTGGTTGTTTTGCACCATTTTCTTTTTGTAATTCATTTTTTACTCTTCTTATGGTTTGTTCTGATGTCGTCAAACCACGTCGATAGGCATCTATTATTGATACTTCTTGTCTTAGCTTTCTTACTTCCTTCTGAAATCTATATTCTCACGGTGGTATTATTTCTTTACTTTTCTTCTCCTTTCAAAAATTTAATCACTAGCTTTCATATAGTTCGCCACTGCTCTGACAACTGCATAATATAATCTATTAAGCCATGTTGAACTACAGTTGGTTGGGATTATTCTTAGCAATACTTTATCTGCTTTCCTAATCTATTTTTCCATTTGGAACTAATTTCCAGTTTTCTTTATCTTGCTGCATCTGTCTTTTATTCCATTTACGAGGTCTTCATCTCTGTGTTTTGTTATTTTTATTGAGATTTCCTCCTCTGAGCAATATTCTTCAATTCTAGTTTGAACAATCCATATTCCATCTATGCAGTTCCCTTTCTCTGTCTGGTTTCGATACTTCTATTGCATTATGTTATATATTTCATCTCTTCTACTTCCGAATTCTCTGTATATACCTCCACTTCATTCTCTGCATTTCCATCCTTGACCTATAAAATGTCACTTCCAATTATTTCTTCTTCTGTTACAATTGTTTGGTCATTTTCTAGAATTTCTTTTGAATTCAGATCCTCTATATCATTTGACATTTCTATTTCTTCTTTCTCTTTACTAGTTTCTATTTTTTTCAGTTCTCTCCTAGTTTTTTGATTGCTTAGTTTTCTTTTCTTTTACCACTGCACATTCCTTGGTAATCTTTTTCTTTATATTTTCTACTATTCTAATGTCATTTCCATTTCCTTTTCCTTGGTTGGTAATGTAGACTTTATTTTTATTTTTCCTGCTTCTTTTCGTTCTTTAACAAAATTAAATATGCATTGTTTTTGTTTACCATAGCTTTCCTCTTCACATTTTTCAATTTGTTCCCAAATCTGTACTACATGAAATCATTTGCATTGAACTCCTTTTTCTCAATTACATATTTCCATAGTCCTTTTATTTGTTTTTGATGGTATAAATTCTCCGATATAATTGTTTTCCATTAGGTATAGATTTCGATATAGTGTCCGTCAATTCTTCTTTCTTCCCACTGATGGTGTCCTCATCCGTTAATTTTGAAAATTTTCTGGTATTCACTCTTAAACCTCATCTTCTATTTGTTTTATTTGTTCTTTTATTATGTTAGTTTTTCCTATCCTGATATTTGTATCAATGCTGCTACATCTCATTTCTGGTGTATTTTCTATCTTTTCTCTATCTATCTTTTTCCTATTAAAGATCATCTGTTTCGCTCTCTTACTAGTTTCTTTCCTTGGGAATATTTCAGGTCTAGCATAAGTGAGACATCAAAAAATTTCCTTCATCTCTCCCTCCAACCACATACTTCTGATTGTTCCTCTCTACAATTGTAAGAGGCTTTTTATTCTTCTGTGGTTAGCTATTTGGGTTGGGAGGATCCAATTAAAGGTTCCTCTAACAATCCAGAAGGGGAGTTTGTGAAAATCCAATTGACTGAACTTCTGGGTTATTAAAACCCATTTCATTGGTTTGGAGACATCATTTGATATGCTCTAAGAAGCTTCGTCCCTCGTGCCCTCTCTTTCTTAATGAGTAGGGCAGGGACCAAGCCTTTTGATTCCCTGGCAATATTTTTATTTTTTGTTTCATTTCATGGTTTTAATCCAGTGTTTGTAGCTTGTTCACTTCACGACAAGACAAGCTATATCTTAGAAAGACGGTGTGGTGGTTTTAGCCACCACACAGTCTTCCCAACCATTTAATGTTGGAAAAACGGGGCCGAATCCCGCCCAAAGTGAAGATCTCCCCCACTAGCGAAAAGGTCAACAAATTCCTTCATGTTGGAAGTGTGCGCTTATTCAATCTGTGCCGAAAAAGTGGAATCTTCGCTAACTCACTCAACTCTAAATTCATCTAATGTTATTTCTGTATGTGTATATGGCTCTTGTGTGCAAGCCATACTTCTTTTCCATCCTCTGCTTTTCGTCATTTCTTTGATCCTTTTACGATGGTACTAAACATATTAAATGATCTTCGATAGAAACTGGCACAAAACTTTTGTAATATACCCATCTTGCTATAACCTTTCTAATTTTATTTACAGTCATTCTATAGCAGCAGCTGTAGAACGCCACCATTCGTTCTTTAAATCTGTTAATAGTTATCTTCCTCAGGAATACATATTATCCCAATTCGTAATTCAAATTTTTTTATTATTTATTTCAAAAGTAACAATGGATCCAATGAGAAATCGCAATGGCCATTAAGAATTTATGCAATGGTCTCCACGGAACAGTTTGGGAACCAATTGCCATTGGGTTATGAATCCCATGAGAAGTCGCAATGGCAGTTGAGATTTATGCAACGGTCTCAACGAAACAGTACGGGAACTAATTGCCATTGGTTTCCATTGGGAATTTTTAGACTAATTACCATTAGTACTGCAGAATCCCGAGAAAAATTCTATCGGATATTGTTTTGCTACGAAATAAATGGATAATTCAATACATAATGCATTTAAAATCTTAAAACTTTAAAACCTACAACCCCTGGCCGTTACAGTGGTAAATGCTTGCCCATTTACTTTCATTATATAACATTCATTTTTACAGGTTGCAAATATGCACATGCAAAGTCTGCAAAGCTTTCCCTAACGCTGCATCAACTCTATGTAAAGAAAGCCTCAATGAAACAGTTTTTCCGTGTTGTTCTTATAAAGAACTTTATCAAAATGTCAACCCCAGAAAAATGCGAAGGTAAATTAAAATTATTTTAAATTATTATTATTACTAATAGTAGTAGTAATAATTAACTTTTTGTCAGTGACTTTTTTTCAGAGGCCAGCTCTTCTTCCGAGAAAATTATTTCAGTATCATGATGGCTCATCTGGTTGGGTTGATCTGTATTCAAAAGATAGAGTCGATAGCTAGAGTGCTAAACGTTACCGGGAAATCCAAAACTCCGAGGAAATCTTTCCACCGATATTTTAAAACACTCCTTCATGTTCAAACCTGGTTTGAAAGGAGTTGGGAAAGCTCTTCTAAAAGGTTAGTTGGAACCCATTGTAACCAATCGCATCTAGTAAAATTAGCTGTAAAGATGTAATTAAATCGACTAATAAACAAAATTCAAAGAGAACATATTAAAATATTTTGAAAATTAAGGGAGTTTGTGATAATATTCTGACGTTTTTAAAATTTTAAATGATAAATTCCTTTTCAACAGTTTCAGCGCCTCATTAGCAGAAGTTAACTTTAAACACAAAAGAAGCAGTGACTTTTCAAAACGCAGAATTGGAAAACCTATTTGTCAAAAAGACATGCTTTTGACACAATGGGCTTTTGTAGCTCCAGTGATTCTCCAATCGAAAAAACTGGGGATTAAAGAAACGACTCTTAGCTTATTAGAGGATTTCATTTACCTCTGGATGGTTATTGGCACCAATTTAGGCATTGAAGATAGGTAAATCTTGGAAGACGTTTATGTATTATTTAAGAAAGTTGATGAGACTTAGGATCATAAATTATGTTTCTTACGTTATAACAACTTCTATATTTATTATACTATACATGAAGCAAGACTGAGGAGCTAACAGCTGGTGCAGGAGTCCGATATATATATATATATATATATATATATATATATATATATATATATATATATATATATATATATATATATATATATAATATATATATATATATATATATATATATATATATATATATATATATATATATATATATATATTATATATATATATATAATATATATATATATATATATATATATATATATATATATATATATATATATATATATATATATATATAATATATATATATATATATATATATATATATATATATATATATATATATATATATATATATATATATATATTATATATATATATATATATATATATATATATATATATATATATATATATATATATATATATATATATATATATATATATATATATATATATATATATATATATATATATATATATATATATATATATATATATATATATATATATATATATAGAGAGAGAGAGAGAGAGAGAGAGAGAGAGAGAGAGAGAGATAAAAGAAAGAAAGAAAAGAGGGAGATAGGGTAAGAGATAGATAGATAGAGAGAGAGAAAGAGAGAGAGAGAGAGAGAGAGAGAGAGAGAGAGAGAGAGAGAGAGAGAGAGAAGAGAGAGAGAGAGAGAGAGAGAGAAGAGAGAGAGAAAAGAGGGAGATAAGGTAAGAGATAGAGAGAGAGAGAGAGAGAGAGAGAGAGAGAGAGAGAGAGAGAGAGAGAGAGAGAGAGAGAGAGAGAGAGAGAGAGAGAGAGAGAGAGATAAAAGAAAGAAAAGAGGGAGATAGGGTAAGAGATAGAGAGAGAGAGAGAGAGAGAGAGAGAGAGAGAGAGAGAGAGAGAGAGAGAGATAAAAGAAAGAAAGAAAAGAGGGAGATAGGGTAAGAGATAGAGAAGAGGGAAAAATAAGAAAGAAAGAAAAGAGGAAGAGAAAAGAAAATGAAGAGAAAGAACAAAGAGAGTAAGAGAGAAAAGAGAGAAAAGAGTGAGAAAAAAAAGAGAGAGAGGAGTGAGAAATAGAGAGAGCTCGAGAGATTGAATAAGAGTAAGAAGCGAGAGAAAAAGAGTACGAGACAGGAAAAAGGGCTAGAGAAGAGAGTAAGAGAGTGAAGAGAGAGTCACTTCTTAACAAATAGTATAAAATTGAATACTACAAAAATCTTTTTAGTTTTTACTCAAATTTAGTATCTAAAACTTTGATTTACTTTTACTGCTTCAAATCGATGATAGAGAACTACTACTCGTTAATAAATTTAATTGGCTTACTAAAGCAATTTATTTTCTTTTTAAACTTTATAATTCACTCTGAAATACTATTTTCACATTCTTGTTAAAAAATAATATAGATTGTTCCCTATAATTTCAATTAAAAAAACACCTATTTCATTAAAATGTAAATTATATTGTTTGTTTGTTCTTTTAATAGCGTATATTTAATAATAATAATAATAAAAAATCTTATATAAAGCCAATGATATATCATTAAAGCATACTCTAAAGTTTATTTACATTTTTTTCAAGGTTCAATTTATGTTCGGGCAATGTTGAAGATGTGAAAAGAAAGTGTACAGCCATTCTTCACCAGTTCATTCAACCAAGCTTTCAAAATGGATTTAAAATTTCAGATTTAATGATAAGGGATCTCCTTGAAGGGTTACAAGAACTTATTCCAATGATGGAGTCAAGATCTTTTCTACTCTTTACTTCTTACATAATTATGGATGAAGTCATATCTGACCACAAAGTAAAATGGCAATACAAATGGAATGTAAGTGCCTAAGAAGTGTTACTATAATAGAATTTATTAGCTAGGATCTAGAAATGAGGTATAATATTGCGACGATCCGTAAGACACGAGAATTAAACTGATCAAATACATTTCTTAGAAAATTAATATTATGGCCGATCTTAAGAAAGAATTGCAAGTTAGTTCCTAATTTTCTTCCTAAACATTTTTCCAGACAAAAGAACGATGTGGAAGTTTTTCTCAAACGAAATGTATGATCCCCTATTTCGACAATTAAGCAATTTAATTTTCATTAAATTTGAAGGGCCGAGGGTAAAAACTACGACCGATAACCTCCTAAATTGAGTTTCACCTCTCTTTATGAACTATAAATTATTTAGTTTTTGCATTAAGATCTTTCTACCGAACTAATTTTTTCACAATTCTTCTCATTCTCAGACTAGCAGTATCTATAAACTGAGACACAAAGGCATTGTCATTAAATTTTTACATTCTTGCCCAATTTTTATTTTTTTTTGCCGATTGGCATGCTATGCTTGTGCACTTCTATTGTTCTAATAACCTCTTTTTTTCACTCGCTAATAGTGAGCTGCAAAATATGGTATGAAATCCTTATTACAGTTATAAGAGAACAAAAAACAGATTACAAAGGATAGGATCACGCTCACATGTAAAGTCATAGTTGGATATCTTTCTCATGCAATAGTAAATGAGTAAGTTGATTTTCTTAATTAATATAAAAAGTTCCCATTTCACGGGCATTGCCCTATTGGAGGAGAGAAACTTTTCTAGGTAATATATACCTAGGTCCTAGGATAAGGTGACCATCCGTCCCGATTTTTTGTTTTTTAGAGGGTAAATCGGGACGGATAATAGTATTTTATCCAATTTTTGTTCAAATTAGATAGCAAAAAGTTTTTTTTTTTTTTTTGTAGAATGTCCTTAACTAATAAACCATATGACTTGTTTTTGAAAACAATCGTATTTCTTCTTTATATTAAAAATCGTCCTTCTTTATACATCCCTTTAAACTTTTACGAGCAGGGAATTTGGGAGGTGGGGCAATGTTCAGAAGCGTCCCGATTTTTGGTCAGAAAAATATGGTCACCTTAACCTAGGATCCCCAAATGGGATCGAACCGGAGCCCTCACTCATGTAAGTCAATTACTTTACCATTTGAGCCAAGATAGACGGCAACAGAACGTTTTGACACCATCGTCTTTATCACTTTTCCTGACTTTGGCCAACAAGTTCACATTTCAGTCTACACAATTACTATCTTTCATATCTGCGGACACTTTTTCGTTTCTAATAAAGCAAAACGTCAAATATCGTAAAACTACAGTAGGCTCAACTATTTATTTTATTTATAAATATATATTTTTAATTTTGTCACCTCAGCTGAGTGTTTAAGTAGCCAAATGACATGTGGAAATCCAAATTCAAAATTAGGTTAGCCCATATGACTGGACACAAGAAATTTGAGATAAACATTAGTCTTTTTTATTTTTTTTTTAAATAGGTCTGGATTTTGGAAAGGGGTTTCAACCTCCCAGTAATCGGAAATGTTTTACGACCAATTTTTAACTTTCTTCTTCGCTTCGCGGTTTATGTAAAGAAAAGCCTAGCAGGAAAAAGGACAAACCTAGAATTAAGAATGAAAGAAAAGTTTTGGATATCTTTAAATACATTTTTAAACAGGATAAAGCAAGTAATTAAACTTTGTAATACCACGTAAAAAGATTCTAAAATCAAAATGTACACTTTTTTTATCTAACGAAAAGATTACCTTTCTCAAATCACAAATATATTTTTTTTTTTATTTTACTTTATCTTTGTTCACTTTGAAAATATTTTTATGTAAAATAAAAATGAGAACAATTTTTCACATTCTTTCATTTCAAACACAGAAATAGTTATTAATTAATTAAGACATAAGATAAAAACTGGAGACCCAAAGTCAAAAAAAAAAAAAAACAAAAAAAAAAAACGAACAGATAACTATTCCGAAAGAAAGAAAGAAAAAAAAAAGTCTGAAAGCTGAAGGTTACGAAAAGTTGTATTTTAAATAATACAAGAAAGAGTTCCCCAAGGAAATTAATCTGATAAATAAAGGGATGAAATTTTACCACTTTTTATTTTCATTTATAACGTTATTGAATAACAAATTGTTCAATGAAGTTAAAATTTTAAATGTGGAGGGTCGTATTTTCTATAGAATGTCATAATAATTAAAATGTCTCGAAAAACTCGAGCAATAATACTTCTGTATCACTTCTTTTTTTTGTTTTTACTTTTTTTTTAGTTAATTCAAATTAACATTTTGTTACTGACATTGGTGACGTAATAAAGTTGACCACAGAATTTCCATTCTTCTTTCAACATCACTTAAGAAGACTTGAAACTAAATTTTAAATAATGTACAACTGTTTTCGTACAACTTCTCAGCAAGCATTTGAGGAACTTCTTCCCTTACAGCAGCTACAACTTCAAAAACTTGCCTGCAATAAAAAAAAAAAAAGTCTAAAAATAAAGTGGTAACAATTAAGAATTTTATACACTTTCAACTCTTCCTATAAAGTGATCCTATTTCTAGCAGAAACAAGATAATAAAAATGCTTTTGCTTCAAGCATCAACATACACTACTTTACATTATTTACAAGTAAACCAGAGGAAATGACTACTTGTGGTCCCCTATAATCTGTTAAAAAAAAATAAATAAATAAAATAAAACGTAACTTTCATTTTCATAATTTAACCATTCTTTTAAAGAAACATAGAAAAATATTTCATTTGCATCTTATTTTGTTTCTTTAAGAAAAACAGATTTCCAAATAACAAACATAAGAAAATAAACAGAAGTCAGAGCAATATGAAATTTTCTCACTCTTTCATCTCATTTTATGCAATGGTTCTTTCTGCATTTTGAAATTGTAAATTAGTATCTAAATAAAACATAACATTGAATTACTTAATCATCATTCATTCAATTGTTCCTCTCAACCTTTCTACCATTTAATAAACAAACCTAGCAAACTATGTTTCATTCACATTTTCAAGTTATAAAAGTTCAATATATATATATATATATATATATATATATATATATATATATATATATATATATATATATATATATATATATATATATATATATATATTATATATATTATATATATATATATAATTTTTTTATTTTGTTCAATAATAAATACTGCAAACATTTAGTATCTGTGATATGTAAACCGTTCGAATGAAAAAAGCCGAAATCCTTAGGCCTTTCTTGCGTTTTCTAAAACTTTGAATTTTTTAATCCTTGATCTTAACAAAAATATAAGTATAGTAACATGCATGGTGGAATAGTTTTCTCTATTTATCATAATTTCTTCTGAATATTTTTAGTTATTCACTTTTTATTAAAAAGTGTATAAAATTCATATTAATCACCAAAAACAACACCTACAGTAGACTTGAATAAAAATGAGCAAAATATCTTGAAGACTAAATTAAATATTTAATTCTTGTAGAGATGGGAAAAGGTATGATGCTCTGAAAAGATTAGGATTATGACAGGAAACATACAATTTTCGAGGATAAAGTGCCGAGTTGGGAAGTATGTTTGTCTCAATGGAATACACATATACTTAAATATAGTGAACAGAGAGAAGGATTCGCGAATGGCAAAACATAAGATAGAAGGGGGTTTTCCATGAAATGCAGTGATACGTGTTAAATTCGCAGATATATCGTACTAGTTATCTCTACGTGGCAACAAGGAAACTACCAAATTTTCAATTGGCATAGGTAGCTATGCCAGTCTCTACATTCAGATTAACCTTCTGAGATGAATGAAAGTCGTTAAGTGCAGACGTTCACTTTGAATATAGTCAAGAACAACATTTGGAACCTCAAATAATATCTATGTACAGTCGAAGCTATTTTCTGTCCGCACCCTATCTCAAGTTGTAAAGGTGTTTTTATTTTTATTTTAAAGAATTGTTAACGGTGTTTTTATATTTATTTCAAAGAATTGTTAACATCTTTCGAGCAATGCCTTTTCGAGAAGAGGAACTTTCTAGGTAGTTTCTCCCTAGGATTTGCATATGGGATCGAACCAGCACCTTCATACAGGAGTCAATCACTCTACCACTATGCCATGGTAGTGGTGTAGTTGAGGTTCCAAAAACCAGCAACCTCATGGCTGTAAGTTAAAGATATGGAGGAGATAAGCGAGTCGATCATTCATGATGTCTAAAAATTTTATTTGAAGTTCAGATCTGATATGAGAATCATGAAAGACTAGTACAAAGGAGGAGGGGGAGGGTATCACACCTTGTCCACTAAGTTTACCTCTTCAGTAGAAGAGTATGGCTCATATTTGTTGCACAACATAGAAAGATCATAATAAAATCACCATCATAATAATAATAATTTTATTATTATAACTTCTTCCTATCATTTTTCATATTCTATTTAATACATTAAGGCATTCTAAGAAAATTTCTTCAATGGTATAACACCAAAAGATAAATTATCTATGCAGTCACAATAAATCAATTCTACAATCTTTGTTCATAGCTTACAGAAATCTTGAAATCTCTTGAAAACAATAAACAAATGATGAATGAGAAAAGTAAAGATTTACGCATAATCTCTTCTACAAACGAGTTTCCCCTTCCACCCTTTTTAACCGAAGTATCCGTCTTAAGGCTTTGCTACAGCAGCTCATTTTAATACCTTTCCTCACGCGTTTACAGGAAGAAGTTATTTACAATGAGCCAAGCGCTTCTCCCATCACTCTCACTCAAGTTCACTTACATAGTAGCTTTCAATACTTAAGTGTTACGATGTAATATTATTAAATAGCCAATACCCTTCTGTAATAAACTGGCTTAAAATGACAATAATAAATTACAATAGCTAGCTACACAAAATAAAAATAATAATAATTACACAATGCAATGAGGTTCATTTCTTCCTTTAACCATGACTCCCTTTTCCCATTTGTCATACTTCTTAGATGGAAATTTGGTCTTTATATGTTTATATCCAGCATGGGAAGGTCTGATTTCACACCATGGTGCGTCTGTCTCGATCAATAACCTATCCAAAGGTATTTCTTTGACTACTTTCAAGTTTTCTTCAGTTTTCAAAGAACTGCAAAGTAAAGGCGACATCGTTGAATGAATCCAAATTCAAAGGTATTCAGGAGAAACCTGAAATAAGTTTAAAGTAATTGAACTACTAAAGGACATGAAATTAATTTTTTAAAATAAAAATTCAGGATAAATCTTACCAGCCATTAATTCCGATATATAAGCCACATTTTAAGAAATTCATTAATTCTTCCTCTGTACCATCAAATGAGTGAACTACACCACCTACGCTTGAAATATCTTCACCACAAGTTTTAAGAATTCCTATTAAATCATTAGCAGCTTTCCGACAGTGGAGAAATAATGGTAAATGGGTTTTTCCAGCAAGCTTTAACTGCCATTCAAAGTACCTTAAAAAATAAAATAACAAAATTATGAAAGAAATTAAAAATCTGTAATTCTCTATACATTAGAAAATAGCATAGCAAAACAATAACATGATAAACTTCATGTTAATGACTGGAATTCAGAAAAACCCAAGTACACAAACCACATTTACCTGACTTACTTCTATAAAGATAAAAATTTACTAACAAATGATATAATAAAAATGAAGGAACTAACTTGCAAACATAAGGTAAATCTTATAGCATTTGTCCATTTAAAGGCAAATGACGTCTCTATGAGTAGAGCTCATGCAAATTCTTTATCTACACAGTCACACTTTCTCTGTTCAGCTATCTGACACCAGCCTTGGCCACAACACTCATGCATAAATGTGCAGTACTGGTCAGATCTGGAAAAATTCCCTGCTTCCTATGACTTAACATTTCCAATTAACGCGCATCAGCTTATGCCCTTGACTGAATGTATTTTGTACCGATCTTCCCAACTCTAGTGGATTCAACGTGGGCCAAAGTTTGCCATATATATATATATATATATATATATATATATATATATATATATATATATATATATATATATATATATATATATATATATATATATATATATATATATATATATATATATATATATATATATATATATATATATATATATATATATATATATATATATATATATATATATATAAAGTCGTAATAAACCATTAGTTACAAAAAATTTACCTAAATTGCTTTTGTATTGAGCATTTTTAACTCTTCAGACACCTAGCATAAATGAGAACTATATTTTAACGATATTCAGTTTTACTGACTTAAAAATATTAATTAGAACATTCTTGGGTGATTACCCCAAAATATATTTGTGTATAACGATATTATTTCTCGACTTGAAGAAGGAGAAAAACTAATTTTGTATTAAGTTGAAGCATAATGAATGGAGATATTTTTCTTAAATTTATTATATGTGGAAAACAAACAACACAAATTCCAAACAGTTCAATGATCCTTTTGCAATGGGAATACAATCATACAAGATGCCCAAGGGATAGAGATATCTGACGGCTTGGGGGCGAAACGGAGAATTGTCAGTGGATACCTGTGGTGTTTACCGAAGATTTTACGGACGACCTTGTAAAGTGATGATAACGGCGTTAAGGAATTCAGAAAAAAAAATATAATATATATATATATATATATATATATATATATATATATATATATATATATATATATATATATATAATATATATATATATATATATATATATATAATATATATATATATATATATATATATACTGTTCCAAAAACCAATGGCTGTATGTATGCTCTTGCAATTCTAAATTATTTTCATATCCTATAAAAGAAAACTAAACATTATCTATGAACTTGACTAACTTTTTTTGTACCTCCATGTCACAGAAATTAAGTCTGTCATAATCAAGTCCAAATTCTCCTAATGCGACAATCTTCTTATTATTACTGCAGGCTAAATCTGAAAGTTTGTTATAATACTCTTCAGGCGAATCCTTTTCAAATTCATTACAGTTTGTTGGATGACACCCAACAGTGCAATACAAATTATCTGAAACATAAGAAATTCAAATACAAAAATTTTTTTTTAGGTATTACTTATTGAGTGAGTGCAATAATGAGTCTAATCAATTGTATTTATTGAATATTAAAATAATATTTCAATTTTAAATGTTCACAAGATTGTGGAGAACAAAATCAACAAGTACTGTAGTTACAAAGTACAGAATTTGACTTTTGTAAAAATGCAATCTTATAATAAAGTCCCTACTTTTTATTTCAGGCTAAAGTATCTTTCGTAATAAAGGTAGAAGAGGAGGGGGTGGGGGGATGCAAACATTTTCGGATATTTTTTTTAAAAAAATAAATATCATCCGATTTTGATAAACCAAAACCCAAATATCTCACCCAATAAAGTCTAAACCTGAAAAAATAAAAGTGATCTTCAAATTAAACTTTTTTATATGACTTTATTACATTTAATATATCTTATTTTTCCTTTTTCTTTGGAACTTTCAATCTTAAAAAATTTTTTAAAAATTTATAATTAAGATTGTTGGCATCAGTCTTTGTTTCAGATTTATAGGCAGCTTAATATTTAGAGTTTTTAAATTTCATAAGAATTAAAAAGTTAAAAGGACTTCCAAATATTTAGATTCTACATGGTCATTTTGGAGGCTTATTTGCTTATCACAAAGTATTTGGGTATACAATTTCCCACTTTGAAAGTTTTCAAATATGAAAAATCTTTTTCACAGAACACTGGAATTTTAAAAAGAAACTAAAATTAAAAAATTTCTTCCATACAAATGCATTATGACAAGTTTACAATGAAGCAGTTGACTTATCACTGAATCATAGCAAGATTCTCAGCCTTGAAGGAAAAAAAAATCTTGTAACGATGACTGGTTTCAAAAATCGGAATTAAAGATTTTTTTCTAAATTATAACTCTTATGATCTGATTTCAAAAAAAAAAAAAAAAAAAAAAAAATTACTTTGAACCGAATATGAGTACACGAAAAGAAAGACGAATCTTATTTTTACTAAATATATTTTCATTTTTATTACAGATTTGGAAATTGGTGGGACAGATTCATCTTTGTGTATTATTTATCATGATTAGGTGAAAAAAAAATTCCCTAATGGTGATTTTTTGTTAAAAGTCAGAAATGAGGGTAATTTTTTTTTTCCTACTGAACTAAATTTAATTTTGAAAACAGATTTGGAAATAGTTGGGCGAGATAAAAATATAAAAAGAGAGAGGGCATTTTTTTTTTTTGTGTATATATATATATATATATATATATATATATATATATATATATATATATATATATATATATATATATATATATATATATATATATATAATATATAATATATATATATATATAATATCGTACGGGATTCCCGATATTTAAATCTTAACGTGAAAATTTAATCCCAAAATATTCAAGTATTCTATTGGTTTATATTTAAAGGAATTTGTAATTTGGCTAAAATATTTCGCAGAATATTCATAAAAATTCCAATGATAAGTGGAAACCAGCACTCAACAGTTCCGATTTTATCGTCAGGGTAGCGTAATACCAAGCGTCAGCACACGCGTGGAACGGCCAACCCTCTTTTCATCCTCTAGATATGGCAATAGTGGACGGGAAATGACGTTATCATTTCGCAAAGGCTCAGACAGAATGAAAAATAAATGTCAGTTTACCAGTTTCTATAGTTGTAATGTTTGACGGTTGTTTTGTTCTACACTTCTACTGTTTCAAAATTCCTAATTAAAATCCTTTTTTTTGTTGTTATTCTTGATCAGTAGGAGTGAATGATGTAAGTTTAGGTTACACTTTTTATTTTATTCAAATAGTAAATAATTTTGGTTCTTCAAATTAGCCTTCTGCCCTTCTATGTAATAGGTGTATATATATATATATATATATATATATATATATATATATATATATATATATATATATATATATATATATATATTATATATATATATATTATATATATATATATAATATATATATATATATATAATATATATATAATATATTAGTAGCTAGCAACATTTCAACTGAAGAAGTTGCGAATATGGAACTCGAAGCATACATGGCTGATAAGTCAGTTACCAACGAAGTAACGTTTAATCTGAACGGCAATTCAAAGTTGGTAAACACGTGATTACTGACAAGCGCTCTGGATTGCTACCACAGAATTCTGAGACACTCATCTGGCTAAATTACAACATTCGCGCAGTGGGCTATAGCACTTTCTTAGTTCTCAAGGAACACAAGGCATGAATAGTCGAGCTCTGCAACCAATTAATATTCAACTGGCTGCTGAGCTAGATATATTAACCACAGTCAAGCGGCAGCGAAGACAGCGAGTGTGCGATAAAGGAGAATAACTAAAAAGAAATAAGGAATGTTATTATTAATTAACTAAAAGGAATCTTATTAAAAAGAATGTTATTAACGTTAACGATATGGGTTCTTATTTAAAATTAAAGTAAAGCCGCTTTTGTATTCCAAATTGCACATTATAAATTACGCTTGCGGTGTTAGCAATTATAATGCAGAAATGTCATGTTTTTTTTTTTTTCATTAAATAAAGAAAAAAAAAAACTGCGGCGAGTACTGCATTCACCACCACCACTAGGAACGTCCCAGAGTGTGGATCTGGGTTTGCCACTTTTGCAAATAGTGACCGCGGTCAGGCGAAGCCAATACAGTAATAAGAAATTCAAAATCCCGATCCCGAAAAAATTGTGGTCCCAATCCCGAATAATTTTTGATTCCGTACGATCATATATATATATATATATATATATATATATATATATATATATATATATATATATATATATATATATATATATATATATATATATATATATATATATATATATATATATATATATATATATATATATATATATAATTATTATTTTTTTTTTCTTTTTAAAGCTTTTTTGACAAAAAGTATGAAAGTATTATCACTGCAACTTGGTTTATTAGTTCTTTAAGTAAAGAGACGGTAAAAGTGATTAAAAGAAAGGGAATAATGTATTAGAATTTTATAATAAAGAGTGAAGTAAAAGATAATTAATATTCTCACGAATTTCAATTATATGGGTTAGTATTTTCTTGCTGTAAAAAAAAAAAAAAAAAAAAAAAAAAAAAAAAAAAAAAAAAAAAAAAAAAAACTAATTTTACTTCATTAATATTCAATTTCATTCACAAAAATATATTATTATAATATATTAATAATTCAATTTTATAACATTTTTATCAGTAATAAAAATAAAAATAATAATAATAATAATAATAATACTTTTAACATACCATATTTTTCACAAATTTCTAATGCAGCCTTGCTCTCTGACAAACTTGTTCCAGTTAAAATTAATTTTTCAACCCCTCCTTCCACAGATCTCTTAATTACGGAATCCAAGTCTGCTTCATGTTTCTGCTTTCCATGGTAAATTCCTTGATACATTCCATCAGTAAGGTTAACACCAATATCTGTAATTTAAGAATCATAAGTAAAATGCGACAACTATAGCAAATAATTAATGTGATATATATATATATATATATATATATATATATATATATATATATATATATATATATATATATATATATATATATATATATATATATATATATATATATATATATATATATATATATAGTATAGTAGAACCTTGCTTAATGAGAATAAATTCATTCCCGAATCTTACTCATAATGTGGAATACTCATTAAATGAGAATTTTTCCTATAGGAATCAACGTAAAATATGATGTGTATTATGTCTAAAAAATATTCGAAAATATTTGTAATACATAATATCTAAAAGTATTTTACAATCAAATAATAATAATAATAATAATTTAACAATTAATAATATAAATGAACCTGAAAATGAATACCTTTTTAAATAATTATTTGGAGTAAAATATAAAGAAATAAGGTTGTAACTGACAAAGAAAGAAGGTGGCTCCTGTTGCAAGAGAAATGCAGAGACAGGAGGAGAAGGAGGCTGATTATTGTGAAGAAGGAAGAAAATCTTCCACCAACAGAAATTCTTCTTCACTCGCTGCTATAACAGTATCAACTGATTGACACTGACACTGCTGGTACTTCTAGAATCCTTTTTCACTAGAACACTCTCTAGAATCAACTGTTTTTGCCTACATTTCAAAATTTGTAGAAAATTTGACACAGCATTATAATTAAATAAAATTGTAGCATGCATGAATTTATACTGCCTTATTAGGGTGATGCTTCTCAATGTATGATACAACATTTTTAATGTTTTTAGATTTTCCCTTATTAAGCTGGAAGTTATTGCTTGTTTGACGCTGTAACCTCCTCCTCCCCCTGACAAAATCTCCTCCTCAACTTGCAATCATTACTGAATTAATGGCTAATTAAGAGTCCTTTTTTCCCAATTTTTTGAGTTCGTTATGCAAGGTGCTCATTAAGCAAGGTCCAATTATATATATATATATATATATATATATATATATATATATATATATATATATATATATATATATATATAGATATATATATATATATATATATATATATATATATATATATATATATATATATATTATATATATATTATATATATATATATATATATATATATAATAAAAAACTAAATTATTAAAAATGTTGAATTAAAAATATATTTAAATAAAAATTTTGGAGGAGAGTTTGGTTAAAAGCTAAAATATAAAATCAAATTTGGTTTTCTCCCATCAAAATTTTTCACAGAAATGAAAAAGAAAACCATGACCAATAAAGTTCTTACAACTTTTGATAGATTAATCTTTTTTTTAAAGGAAAATTTTATTTTTAATGAGAACATTTTTGTCAATAAATGAAATCCTCCATTTTCAGCCAGAGTTATGTGTGATGCGAATACTTTTAAAAATATGTTTAGTAGCATTGAAAAATGTTAATATTCACACTGGTGAACATTTTTGAAAGGTAATAAATCAAAATTAATAGGGTTGGTTAGGTAATTGTGTTAATAAAATAAATGAAATCAAATATTTGGAGTTATTTTTGATATATATATCTCCATTTTCAGCCAGAGTTATGTGTGATGCGAATACTTTTAAAAATATGTTTAGTAGCATTGAAAATATGGTTAATATTCACACTGGTGAAACAAATTACTTTGACTGAAAGGTAATAAATCAAAATTAATAGGGTTGGTTAGGTAATTGTGTTAATAAAATGTTATTCAGCATGATTTTTTCCATTATACATAGAGCAAATATTTGGAGTTATTTTTGATATATATATGCAAGTAAATGTAGCTCAAAACTGTTGGCCTTACAAGTGATTCAGCTTATTCTAAAAACTATGGTTATGTAATAAAAATATCTTGTAGGCTCTTAAAGGCAAGGAGGATGGGCAGAAGCCACTAGAGGAACAGTTACTAAGGCTTGTATAACAGATGTGAGAAATGGGAAGAAACTTAAAAAATTGGACAGTTAAATATGTAAAACAATTTAGTTTTTCTAATGAGTCTCATTTTGAGTTGTCTGGACACTGATTAAGGTTTATACATAAAATTTCTCAAGCACACCTTCATGAGGCAATAAAATATTATGGAGTTGTATTGTATGACTTATGAAGAGCCAATACCACTAATTTCATTTTAAAAATGATGAAAGGAGAATAATATATTCAATATGTTAAGTCATATTACAAATGCACAAGACGTTTTCTACAGATACTGCCATTTTCCCAAAGATTGGCTCATTGCCACATATCATGCAGAGTAAATTTTTTTAAAGGCAGTCAAATAAATGTTACCATTGGGGAAAATTCTCCAGCTTTAAACCTATACAAAACTTTGTGAACTTTCTGCAAAGGAACCCTGTCAAAACTGGATTATATGACAAAAAAGCTAAAATAATTTGCCCTATAATCAGTTGCTGATTGTGTGACAAAAACAGGAAAACTTATAGATAGCATTACTATAATATACCATATTGCATTACATTATACAACCTATAGTAATGGAAATAATTCTAGAAAATGTAGTTTTTCATGTTGAGGTGACTTTAATACACTAATATTCTTTTGTGAAGCTTTCAGTTGTTATTATTATTATTATTATTATTATAATTAATTTTTCATGCTGAGGTGAATTTAATATACTGATATTCTTATGTGATCTTTTGGATTATTATTATTATTATTATTATAAACGCCTATTTATACCACTTTAATTAATTTACCCTTAATATTAAAATTAGAATGACACAAAAATAATTTGAAAGTCTATGGTATACTTCAAACATTATATTTCTGAAGCATAACAGGTCAATAGTGCTGGCTGAAATAATGGGGTCTTTCTTAGTGCTGTTAATAAAAAATAATACAAATAATAAAAATACTTAGCAATTTGTCAATTCCTGCACTATTAAATCAACAAAGATTGAAAAATATGAACCAAATTGGGAGATTCAGATAAAGATAGAAGAAGTTATAATAAATTAACAATTATGTACTTTGGTGTGATGTGGAAAACAACGAATGTAAAAACCTCAATTTTTTTTCAAAATGGAAAAATATTAAATTATTAAGTACTAATTTTTAAGTATCTTTAAGTACTAATAAGAGAGAGAGGAAAAAAAGAGCAATGTCATTCAAAATTATTGAAAATGAAATAAAGCTAGACTCAATAAACAAATCTGAATCTCTTTAAATTTTTAGCACAGTAAACTTTATAATTTCTAAGAAGTTGCAACATTTAATTTTATTTTTAAATTTATAACTATAGACAAAATCAAAAATAATCAAATTATAAAAAACTTTTCTTTTTTAAAATTTTAAAGAAATTCATTAAAAAAAAAAAAAAAAAACTTTAAATGTTGAAATACATTTCTTAATGAAACTGTATATATCCCCCTCAACAAAAAAAAAAAAATATGCTATGAAAATAAAAGAATAAAAGTGAACTTGAAAATTATCAGTTTTTAAAAATAAGTTGAGCATCCCTTCAAATAATTCACTGCAAATATTTTATATACATTTAATAACTTCAAAACTATATGATTAAACGAGGCTATACATTTACTTCACATTAAATTAAATTAAATTTTTAACATTTAATTCTAATTTTTAAATTTAAAATTTAAATTTAAGAAACAATTCTTATAAATTTATTCTAATGTCAATCACCCCAATCAAATCTGCAAAACAGTGAAAGAATACATCCATACTGAATATGTTAAATTATACTTGAAATGTGAAATATAAATTTTAAAAGTGAAATATATAATACATAATATGTACAATATCGTATTCTCATGACATACAAATTTCATCCATACAAAGTACATCTTGTGCAAGCTCTACATGGTGATGACTGATGACACAGAGAGGCAGTTGGAATTTTGTGAATGGATGTGAGTGCATATGGATTCGTCAAAATTTTTCAGTCATGAAGCCATTTTTCATTTGAAAGGCCAGTGAACCTGCACAATATGCACTATTGATCAGATAACAATTCATGTGGGAATGAGGGATACCACCATCACAACCCAAGGATCATAGTGTGGGCTGGAATCTGGAAGGACTAAATCATTGGCCCATACTTCTTCAATGATAATTTCACTGCTGAAACCTATTTAGAATTACTGCAAAACTTCGTCTTACTACCTTGAGGATATTCCCAAACATCGATGACAGAATGTCTTTTTCAGCAGGATGGAGCTCCAGCACATTTTGCAGCATGCATGCGTAACCACTTGAACCAGACTTTTCTTAACAGATGGATTGTATGGAGAGGGCTCATGGAGTGGCCACCCCAATCACCTGATCTTTGGGGTCATCTGAAATCTGTTGTGTCCAAAAATTGTCCACACACCCTTGATGGTTTAAGGGATACAATAACAACTACACGCTAAATGATCACCCTTGAAACCCTCAGGAGTATGAAAGACAGTTTTGTGAAGGGAATAAAGGGTGCTGCTCACTTTGAGCATGTATTATGATTAAAGAATATTATCTATTAGTATCAATTTTCTTTTCCAAAATCTGTATGGTGTGTGACATCTGGGACACATGAAAATTTTGTTTTAAAAATATCATCACAAATGAATTATATAGATTTTTATAAGGCCTAATTAATAAATGCATTTTTTAATAATCTGGCACCTTCATAGTATGCATTAAAAGCATTTGTTGAAGGATTCCTGTATTAAATTTTATATTAAATTTAGATTCATATATATTTCAGCATATATTATGAAAGGAATTTTACAATCCATTCTAGTTATACACATTTATAGAAAATATTTTGACTTTGAATAATCTAATAAAAACAAACCTTAGAAACAGAGAATGATACAAAGCCTTATAAGACTATCTTTGCTATGTTGGTTTCTCCCTCCAATTTACGGTATGGTTTTTTCAGTAAAAGTTATTTACTGAAATGAATCACCCTCTTTTATAGTCAAATGTGAATGTTGAATTAATATCGGTCACTAAAGAAAGTTAATATACAAAATTATTTTTCAAATTCATAACTACTGAATAGGTCTATACCAGCGGTTCCCAACCTTTTTTTCCTTCCGTACACACACAAATCCATATATATAAAGAAGAATAATTTATTTTCGTAATTTGATATTCTGTAATAGCATGTTCTATTAATTTACATTCCTTTTTTAATTAATCCAGGGTGTACATGTACCCCAGGTTGGGAACCGCTGGTCTATACAACTTTTTAAAATATCTCAACCAAATATATTTAATTTCATTACTTACCTACAAACTTCAGAGATGGCATAATGCAAAGTTTTGTGGATGATTTATGAAATTTTCTTAGAATCTGCTCAAAATATTTTCTTTTAAGGAAAGGAAGTAAAACCTTTAAATTATTAATAATACTCATTTATGTGAAATAACATTTCTGCAATCAGCCTAAAAACATGTTTTACTTAAAATATAGCTATGCATTGAGAAAAACTAACTTCAAAACTTTATACTCATTTAGTCTAAAGCTACAAACATATCTTTATATTTATTTAAACTTAAAACTAAAATCATAAATACAGTAAACATTAGATTTTGATGTTATTTTAAACAAGTGCATAGTAAAAATATAATATTTAGAATGACACGAGTACATTCAAAGGAAAGCGTAATTAGTTTGATTCAAAAAAAATCAGGTGGCTATAGTAACTTATATTAGCCAACTCACAATCGAAAAAAAGTATGCTTTAGCCTAACAATAATAAAACACATTCGGTAGGCCTAGGCTTTTAAATACAAATATAAGACTAATAAGGCTTAGTTAGGCCTACTGAATCTATTAAAACCCAAAAAACACAATTTTAAAACATACACTAAGCTAACAATTACAATAGCAATAAACCCTATGCAGTGGCCTATGAGGATATAGATTATAGATATACCCGAAAGGCCGAAATCCCAATTCCCGAAATTGACCGAAACTATAAATTGCAATAACTGCAACAATAAAAGACAAGAGAAACCAGGAACTTGCAACAAAACCGTTCATTAGTAAGTCTTAAAATTTAACCGGATCGCTGAAAATTTTGAATACAAATTCATTTACGTTTATTTAGAAAGGTATAAAAACTTTGAGTTTAGTTTTTATTAAAAGACCTGAAAGAGAATGGTCGCTATTAGTGTTACAATTAAATAATAAGAGAAACGATGGCTTTAGAAGTTCCTTCATATATGAATTCAATATAATTAAGAACGTTACGCAGTTTTATATTTGAGTAGAAGGCAATAGATATAATAGTAAGAAAGAGTTGAAAAGGAAAAATATATAACTCATACCTTATACCTTCGAATTTTAGGGACTTGTAATGAACAAGCAAAACTCTTACATTTTTAATAACGTCTAGACTCGAATATGATTTTATAAAAAGTGGAGACTTACAATGAACTGTTTCTAAAGAAACGATGGCTTTAGAAGTTCCTTCATATACGAATTCAATGTAATTAAGAACGTTACGCAATTATATACTCGTATTTGAGTAGAAGTCAATAGATATGATAGTGAGAAAGAGTCGAAAAGAAAAAATATATAACTCATACCTTATACCTTCTAATTCCGAAGACTTGTAAGGAACAAGCAAAACTCT
>SEYY01022665.1:2500-25000 GCA_009176605.1 Armadillidium nasatum | reverse complement strand
TATTTGAACCAAAATGGTGAAATCAACTACATACGGTAATATTTAAAATAGTTTTATCTACCGACAAAGATGATAATATGCCGACAAATATATATCTAAAATTAGAGATTAAATCCTGCTTAAAGAGTTTTTCCTAAAGTAACAAAAATAATAACCATAATAAAATATGTTTTAGACTCTACCAGTAATTTGCTTATTGCTACTAAAATAATAAAATTAATGATAATAATTATTATAATATCGATAACCTTTTTGATACAGATATTACGGAGAGAGAGAGAGAGAGAGAGAGAGAGAGAGAGAGAGAGAGAGAGAGAGAGAGAGAGAGAGAGAGAGAGAGAGAGAGAGAAAGAGAAAGAGAGAGAGAGAGAGAGAGAAGAGAGAGAGAGAGAGAGAGAGAGAGAGAGAGAGAGAGAGAGAGGAGAGAGAGAGAGAGAGAGAGAGAGAGAGAGAGAGAGAGAGAGAGAGAGAGAGAGAGAGAGAGATATCGTATTTGTTTCGGTTCTTAGTAGCTTTCAGTTCAAAATTCGGGTGTTTATCTAATATGAATGGTATAGTTTATTAAATAATATATATATTTTAAATATTTTTTGTTTTCTTTTTAACTGAAAAGGTCTTCTGGGGTGACTCATTCGTCCTATGAGTCCAAATTTTGTTTCAAACATTCTAAATTTACATACAAAGGTAAATATCTTTAAATACACGAAATATATACATCAAAATTTATTTCGTTTATATATAGATAAATAGCACAAAAAAATGTACGACAAATACAAGGAATATACTTCAAAACTTACGAAATGTACTTAGTTTGTATATAGATACTTTGCAAAAAAAAAATCAAATATAATTACAAAAACAATAGTAAATAAGATGGTATTAATAGTACTAAATATGAGAATTATAATAATAATAATAATAAAAATAATAATAATAAATTTTTTTTTTTTTAATAATTTTAATAATAATAACAACAATAATAATAATAATAATAATAATAATAATAAATAATAATAATAATAATAATAATAATAATAATAATAATAATAATAATAATAATAATAATAATAATAATAATAATAATAATAATAATAATAATAATAATAATAATAATAATAATAATAATAATAATAATATTAATAATGATAATAATAATTTACTGAAAATTAAAATAATAAAGTCAAATAATAATGATGATTACGATAATAATAATAACAATCACTATCATCAACATCGTTATAATTATTAATTGTAACTAATAAGATACGTGCATAAATATTCTTTAGTTTTTCAGTAATAAGTATATTTTTAATGGCTTTCCTAAAAGATCCTAGAGTGGGTGATTGCTGACAGGTTATAGGGAGACTGTTCCACTCATACATACAATGACCCTCCGAGATTTAGTTAAAAAAGTATTTTGCTTTGCCTATTGTAAAGCTTTTGTGCTACGGAGATCGATAGTTCTCACAGTTTGATTCTGTATTGTTAGGTTAGTTAGAAGTTGATTCGTACTTCCATTTATTACGATAAAGATGTCAATACCTACAGAGAGAGTAAAGATATAGGATGAACGGTGGCCGTCTACAGCAGCTCTTATTAAACGACTGGGAAATAAATCTTAGAGAAGGATAGATTCCGAAAAAGGGAAGTTTTGAAATCAAAGCTTTGTGCCAGACTCTATCGAAGGTTTTTGATATGTCCAACGCGACAGCAAAAGATTCACCGAAATGCCGAAGAGCGGATAACCAAGTGTCAGAGAGAAAGGAAAAAGATCACCGGTAGAGAGTAGATGTAATTTATTAAGGCAGACAAAGAAAAAATAATTTTTTAAGGCAGAGTGCAAGTACAGAAGCACAAGATTTCAGAACCACATGAAGGATACCATCAGGACATTACGCTTTCTAAGTGTAAAGCTCAGACAGGGCAGAAATGACGTCTTTTGAAGAGACTACAATTTTATGCATAAATGAGTTGGAGAAGGTTGAAGGAGTAGGAACAGCTCAGGAATAGTTTAAAATTGAATTAGAGACAAAAGTATGAGCGAAACATTCAGCCTTAGAGGAAGATAAAACGGCAGTATTACCCTCAGAAGATACTAGAGAAGGGAAAGAGGAAGAAGCAAAGTTAGAGTTTACATTTTTTGAAAAATCTAGAAAGGGCTTGAGGAAGAAGAACCAGAAAGATTATTGCACTTGCAACGTAGAAATGAGTTTTTGGAGTTGAGGAGAATAGAATTTGCACGATCCCAGGATGAAATAAAAGTTGTATGAGTTTCTTGAATTCGAAAACGATGATAATCTCTGAAGGCGGCATTCCTGCGGCGGATAGCACGAAAGAAGAAGAACCAGAAAGATTATTGCACTTGCAACGTAGAAATGAGTTTTTGGAGTTGAGGAGAATAGAATTTGCACGATCCCAGGATGAAATAAAAGTTGTATGAGTTTCTTGAATTCGAAAACGATGATAATCTCTGAAGGCGGCATTCCTGCGGCGGATAGCACGAGAACAGGCAAAGTTAAACCAAGGTTTGTTAAGCTTAGTAGAAGGAAAATAAAATGGAATGTACGCCTCCAAGTCAGAAAAAATAACCTCGATTATTCGCTTTGCACATTCCGAGGACCTCTCCCACAAAGACAGCAATCATTCCATGTAAAATCAGAGAAGTACAACCCCAAGTCAGGCCAGTTAGAATACCGAAGTGTCAGAAATGTCTCCTCGCCGAAGACGAGGGCCGTTCTTGCTGAAGACTTGAAGAGACAGAACAAGATTCAGAGAAAAGAAGATAATCAGATGAGCCCAGAAGAGGAAAGAGTTTAACAGTGTAAGATGAAGGATAAGATAAGAAGTTAGAAAAAGATCAAGTCTATGGAGTTCATCACCAAGGCGGTCAGGAACACGGGTAGGGAGACGCACCAACTGCTCAAGGATGTTTTAGATAGAAAAGTCGTAGGCGAGTTCACCAGCTGGATCATCATATATATATATATATATATATATATATATATATATATATATATATATATATATATATATATATATATATATATATATATATATATATATATATATATATATATATATATATATATATATATATATTATATATATATATATATATATATATATATATATATATATCAAGAAAATAATAAAAAAAAATATTTGTTTTGCAATATTTTTGAAGCCCAAACACTTTCTTGATATTTCCGACCAATTCTTGAAAAACTATGATTATACATCATTGTAATTCTTTCATCAATAATCTTATTCTTCTCTAACATTCTTCTACTTTTGCTTGATTCAAACCTTATAGTCTGTTCCTTTCATACTGTTAATCATATTCATTTATGTTAATCATAAATAATTCATAAGTTAATCATATTTTCATAAGTTGGAATTTTGGTATTTGCGTGAAGTTTTGTTCTGTTAATTTTAAATCATTTTTCCTGTTTAGAATGATTCCTGATAGATCGCAAAAGGAATACTTTGAGAAACGTACTTGTCCTTCATTCCATCTTCCTTCTACGAAATGAATTCAAGAGAGAAATTATCATTCACACCTGTTTTCCAGTGACTCGAAATCGTAAAAAGGCTCACAATATATATATATATATATATATATATATATATATATATATATATATATATATATATATATATATATATATATATATATATATATATATATATATATATATATATATATATATATATATATATATATATATATATATATATATATATATATATATATATATTATATATCAGGCTTGGTTCCAAGTGAAGGCCACGTACTGAAGTATAAGTACATTTAATTTTTTTATATAAAACCCATTAAGTTTTCTACAATTGAGATTCATTCCTAAATTCTGAATTATTTTAAATAATATAGTTAAAGTACAAAAATTTAATTACCGATTATAGTGAATAAAAAGTTTTTGAAAATAATTAAGCTTTTATTAACTCTGTAAACCTTTTCTTTTATATTCTTTATTCTCAAGTGAAATAATCAAAAGCGTAGGCCTAATTCTAGTTATTGTTGCATTTCACAAACATTGAAAGTTTCAAAATTTTTGTCAATCAATCAACATCTGTCAGAATAAAAGACTTCCCGTGAAGATGAAGATTTTTTTTACAGGAACAAAAGATGCTAGAATATCCATATATTTCTGTGACAGCTTTGCCAGTGTTGGAAACATCTCCATGATTATTCCAATATATCTGTACATCCCTTTCTTCGGAAATATGTTTTACTAAAATATTTCTAAATTTCAACATAAATGTGCTCTTTCATTTGGTATGCTTCTGTAGAGTTTTGAGTTGAGGAAAAAATAAAGCTGAACAATTTCCTCTTTGATGGAGAGTTTCATGAACTTCTTTCCGGTAAATCCTCAGATAACGCAGCATGATATTAGAAGCTTGTGAAGCTTTTAAAATGAACTGTGCTGTCACTAATACAAAAGCCCCTCTGTTACCTTATCATTTTTAAGGCACTGGTCAAGCTTAAGCCTAGAATCTATTGTATTTGGGTATTGATATTTTTTTAAAATATTTTTATCTAACTGAAGAAGCATTTGTGTGCATTTTTTTGTCCGAAAAACAGTGCATAATATATCAGTATGGCGCTTAAAACCTTGAACAGAAGGGATATTAAAGCTTAACAAAACACAGGACTATGTTTAAAAGAACCAGTTGCATCCTCAAACGATTCAAAAAATTTTTTTTACAATCTTTAAGAATATATTAGTTATATGTACCATCCACCACCTGTTATATTTAATACAGTTCTTTTTTATCTAGTTCTATCCTGAACGATTCTTGCATCCTTTACCCTACTCCTTCACTCAGGTGTCCCATGTCTCTAAATGTGATTACAAGTGACCGGGTGAGATTTTGAGGTCTAAATTTAGTGGTCCAGATGACATTCCTCTCAGTGTTCTGATGGAGTATGTGTCTGAGCTGTTGCCTATGCTTGTTCGACTTTACTACTATACATCAATACTACTAGTTTTCCTCAATTCTGGAACCACTCATTTGTTGGGCCAAACCCAAGGAGGGGTAGCCACTCTGATCTTTCCAATGTCGTCTATAGTTTTCACTTGTGTTGTTTAAAATCTTTGAAACTCTCAAGCTCTCACTTCCTGGATTAACTAGAGTCTCTTTCCCTTCTATTTAATCATCAGCATGACTTTCAACGATTGAGAACCAATCATACGTTACATACTTTCTTTTCTTCTGATTTATGGTTTTCTGTCATTAGGGACTGTGGGAAGTCTTCAGTGGTGGAGCTTGAAGATATCCAAAGTTTTAAACAGGGAATGGTGCAGGTCAGGACTCCCTAAACTCCTTTCTTTTCTGTCTCCTGTTTCTCGTTGCATATTCATGTCTAGTTTTCTCTCAGATCATTCATATTGTTGATAGAGTGCCCTCTTTCTACTTTCATATAAACCGTAGTGTTCCTCAGAGTTCCCCTCTATCTCCAACTTTATTCCTACTTTTTCATTAGCTACACTTTCAACTGTTTGTTCTTATGTCTATGACTCAACTCTCGATTCTTCTAAAAATTTCAAATTTTCACCTAATTTTGTTTTGCATCTAGAGTTGCTTTTCAACTTCAGTTTTCTTATACTACTCTTGCTAATCTGCATGTTATTTATCTGTGGGGTTTCCTCATCCTTGTGAAATTCAACACTTTTATTAAAAAATTAACTTCACATCTCCTTCTCAACACCTTCCAACTCTCCTCTCTCCTTGAACGTCTCTCCTGTCTCATCTGTGAGCAACATAAACATCCTTGGTCTGAACATAAAATATAAATTGGTTTTTAAATCTCATTTTAAAGCGGTTATTGAGGTGGCTTCAAGGAAACTGAGAATTCTGTTCAGGTTGTGGGGATTTTTTTCTTTTGAACAGTTACTCCTCTTAAATACGGTCTTATCCATCCATGTATAAATAAAGAAAAGACTAATAAAATGTCCTCTACTTACAAACTCACTTGACTCTCTATTTCTGTTACGTAATGTTGGCACACTATATCGAGGTAATTGATCTCTTTCATTTCACCAACTTTGCGTTGTTCTCGTAGAAAAAGTAGTGCCTTGCTTTCAAATGAACTTTAGTTGAATATTGGAAATTCCAGGCTTGCCCTTGATAGTGCCACCTCTTTTCTATTCATCTCTGTTCTGTGGAACTTCTTCCTTCTTCTGCTTTTCCTGTTGCATTCAGTCTTCTTCTCTTTAATTAAGGCCTCCAACAGCTCTCACCTGAGAGATTTGCATTAAACTTGGGCTTGAGTGAGTTTCCTTTTATTTTCAATAACTGCCATATCCTTGAAAGCGTTAAAAGCGTTAAAAGCGCTAATAGCGTTAAAAAAAATATGAAACATCTAAACTGTTTAGCTATTTTTTAAAATTTGTAAAACAAGATTTAATAATAATAATAATAATAATAATAATAATAATAATAATAATAATAATAATAATAATAATAATAATAATAATAATAATAATAATAATAATAATAATAATAATAATAATAATAATAATAATAATAATAATAATAATAATAATAATAATAATAATAATAATAATAATAATAAAAATAATAATAATAATAAAATTAATAATAATAATAGTGACATTTATCCGAATTCAAGAACTTTTTGACAAATCCTAGATATGAGAATTAGATAAACACTATATTTTCTTTTAGCGATAAATAAAAATTTGAAGGAAAATATCCAGTCACCTGAACCGACATAAAAAAACTGTCATTTAAAGGAGATTTTCTGGAGTTAATTAATCAATTACAGTTTATGGCATGGTGTATTATTACGCTAATCTCAATACTCACATATCGTTTGAAAACATAGCCAACACTTACAACATTCCATGCTATTCTAATACATACAATAACACATTCTCTCTAAATTGCTCCTACAGAAAAGATTCGGAAATCAAGAGATCGAAACCACACCCACCGGTGGTCAAACATATACTCGAGTGGGCTGTTCCGGAGCAGGGTTTCCATATATATATATATATATATATATATATATATATATATATATATATATATATATATATATATATATATATATATATATATATATATATATATATATATATATATATATATATATATATATATATATATATATATATATATATATATATTATATATATTATATATATATATATATATATATATATATATATATATATATATATATATATATATTCTCTTGCCCTTCGCGAGAGAGACAGTGCTTATCGTGAATGGAAAAACTCTCCTTCTCCTATCACTCTTGCTAATTTTCATTCAGCTCGGAATCGTTGCAGGGATGTTCTTCGACGGCTAAGCGTACTTTCATAAAAAGGAAGTGCGCTGACCTCCATGGCTCTCCTACTGATAAAAATTTCTGGCCTCTTGTCAAAAATATCTCTAACAACTTCTGTAAATCTGCCTTTCCTCCTCTTATTCGCTCTGATTTTCTGTTGCTAATACTCCTTCTAAAAAGGCTAATCTCTTCGGCCTCCTTTTTTCATCTAATTCCACCCTGCTCGATTCTGACATCCCTCCTCCTACTCCTTCTCCTCTCAGGTGTCCCATGTCTCTGCCTGTAATTACTCATGATCGGGTGCATGGGATCCTGAAATCTATGAACGTCAGGAAGGCCAGTGGCCCGGATGGCATTCCCCCTCGTGTTCTGAGGGAGTGTGCTTCCGAGTTAGCGCCTGTCTCGTTCAGCTCTACTCTCTATGCCTTAATACTAATACTTTTCCTCAATGCTGGAAGCGTGCGTTTGTTCAACCGATCCCGAAAAAAGGTAGTCGCTCTGACCCTTCTAACTATCGACCTATAGCTCTCACCTGTGTTCTATCTAAAAATTTTTGAAACTCTTCTCAACTCTCATTTCCTGGATCATTTGGAGTCTCATTCTCTTCTTTCTGATCACCAGTATGGCTTTCGACGCTCGAGGTCAACTGGTGACATACTTTCCTATCTTACTGATCTATGGTCTTCTGCCCTTAGGGACTTTCGGGGAGTCTTGTGTGGTGGCGCTTGACATATCCAAGGCTTTCGACCGGGTGTGGCATGCGTCACTGCTCTCCAAGCTCCCCTCCTTTGGGTTTCCTCCTTCTCTTTGCTTACTATTGTCTAGTTTTCTCTCAGATCGTTCCATTTCGGCACTTGTAGATGGAGCGACCTCTTCCTCCTTTTCTGTCAACTGTGGTGTTCTTCAGGGTTCTGTTTTATCTCCAACCTTATTCTTACTTTTCATTAACGATCTTCTCAACTGCACTTCTAACTCTGTTCACTCTTATGCTGATGATTCAACTCTGCATTATTCTACTCATTTCAAATCTGCTCCCTCTTTTGCTTCTAGAGTTGCTTCTCGTCTTCAGCTTCCCAATTCTATTCTTGCCGATCTGGATGGGATTTCCCGGTGGGGTCATCTCAACCTTTGTGAAATTTCAACTCTTTAATAAACTAAACTTCTTCCACATCTCCCTCTCAAGAAACACCTCCTCATTTTTCCTATCCTTTCGATGGCGTCTCTCCTGTCTCATCTGTAATAACATTAACATTCTTGGTCTGAACATAAACAATAAACTATCTTGGAAACCTCATATCACAATGGTTGCTAAAGCGGCCTCTAAGAAGCTGGGAGTTCTGTTCAGATTGCGAGAATTTTTTTCTTCAGAACAGTTACTCCAATTATATGAGGGTCTTATCCTTCCTTGTATGGAGTACTGTTTTCACATTTGGGGGGACTCCGGTTCCTCCTCTCTTTCTGGATAGGGTTGAGTCTGAAGCTAAAAGATTAATAAACTGTCCCCTACTTTCAAACTCTCTTGACCCTCTGTCTCTGCGACGTGACGTTGGCGCGCTATCTCTTTTCTACAGGTACTACAATGGCAGGTGCTCGAGGGAATTGGCCTCTCGCATTCCTCCACCATTGCGTCGTCCTCGTTGCACAAGGGGTGACCTGCTTTCGCACCAATTTTGTGTGGACGTAGGAAATCCCAGGCTAGCCCGTTGTGGTACCTCTTTCTTTCCAGCCACCTCTATTCTGTGGAACTCTCTACCTTCATCTATTTTTCCTTCTGTATTTAACCTTCCACTCTTCAAGGCTTCCGTCTGCGCCCACCTGAGGGCTGTGCGTTAGGTGTGTGCGTTTGCATGTGTTTTGTCTCTATGTGTGTGCCCCCTCCTTGAAAAGTGCTATATATATATATAATATATATATAAATATATATATATATATATATATATATATATATATATATATATATATATATATATATATATATATATATATATATATATATATATATATATATATATATATATATATATATATATATATATATATATATATATATATATATATATATATATATATATATATATATATATACTAGTGATGGCATACGCATTCGTATGCTCATCAAAATTAACATCCACATCCGCATCCGCAGTTTTAGAAAATTCAACATCCGCATCCGCATCCGTACTTGACAGAAATTCAACATCCGCATCCGCATCCGCATCCGCACTTCTCCAAAATTCGACATCCGCATCCGCATCCGCATCCGCAACTTAGAAAAAAATGACATCCGATCCATCACTAATATATATATTTTTAGGATAACCACCAAAAAACATATATATATATAATATATATATATATATATATATATATATATATATATATATATATATATATATATATATATATATATATATATATATATATATATATATAATATATATATAATATATATATATATATATATATATATTATATATATATATATATATATATATATATATATTATATATATTATATATATATATATATAGTATATATATATATATATATATATATATATATATATATATATATATATATATATATATATATATATATATATATATATATGCGAATTGTAGATCAAGAGTGAGGGGGAAGAGAGAACTATCGGATTGGTTTAGCATAGGACTGGGATTGAGACAAGGGTTTGTAATATCTCCATGTTATTTAATCTATTGATGAATGGTTTACTTAGAAAAATGGAGAGAGAAGGGAAGAGTATTATGTTGAGAAATATGGAGGGTGAATGTGAAGTGAGTGTTTTACTTTTTGCAGATGATGAGGCATGTGTGGGTGGCAGAATCTTGAGAAAAGATGAGAATACTTGTGAGAGAGTTTGAAAGGAAATGTGCAAACACGAGATTGAAATTCAATCCAGCGAAGAATAAAGTTATGAGGATTGGAGGTGGGGATGAGGAAATGTGGAGGGAGGAATTGGTTTGTAGAAGTGTGAGAATGGAAACTTGAGGAGGTGAATGAATTCAAATATCTAGTAATGTTGGTGAAAGGTAAGGATGGGACGGAAAAAGGAATAAAGAACAGAGTGGTAGAAGGAATGAAAGTATTGGGGGGCCTAAGAAAAGTATGGAAGAAAGGAAAAATTTCGAAAGAAATAAAGATAAGAATGTTTGAATGTATGTGTTCACCTTCTGTATTGTATGTTTGTGAAACATAGACGATAACTGTTCGGTCGAGAAAAAGTTTCAATGTCTTTGAGATGAAAGATTTGAGAGCGATATATAAATTGAGAAGGATTGATATGATTAGAAATGAAAGAATAAGGGAGATGTGTAAATGGAAGAAGGGTGTAATTGATAGAGAGGAGGAGGATGTGCTAAAATGGTTTGGACATATGTGAAGAATGAAAGTGAACAGAATGGTTGGCAAGTACGTAAATCCGATGTAGATAGGGGGAAGGGTAGGGGGAGGGGAAGGCCGAAGTGGAGATGGATGGATGGAGTGAGAGTGATTTTGATGGAAGGAATTTGAGTTTAGACGAGGGTAGAAGATTTGTGGAGACAGAGATGGAGGGAGGTGGTGAAAGCGTTGAAAGGTAAGAATAGTTATGTTTGTAAGGGAATTGTGGCGGGCACCACCTCACGAAAGTGGGAAAGGTGATAGTGAAATATATATAATATATATATATATATATATATATATATATATATATATATATATATATATATTATATATATTATATATATATATATATATATATATATATATAATATAATTTAACATCCGCATCCGCATCCGCATCCTCATCAAAATTAACATCCGCATCCGCATCCGAACTTTTCGAAAATTCAAAATCCGCATCCGCATCCTCAAAAAAAATTAACATCCGCATCCACAATTTTCGAAAATTCAACATCCCATCCGCACTTTCGAAAATTCAACATCCGCATCCGCATCCGCACTTCTCCAAAAATTCAACATCCGCATCGCATCCGCATCCGCAAATTGGAAAATATGACATCCGATCCATCACTAATATATATATATATATATATATATATATATATATATATAATATATATATATATATATATAATATATATATATATATATATATATATATTATATATATATATATATATATATATATATATATATATATATAATGATGATTGCAAATTTTCTAATTATCTTCAAATTATTTTCTCTTTATCGTTCAAGCTGTTTTCTTTATGCAATAAATTGAAATACATATTTTCTATGCATTTTATCCTCCTTCTCTAAAAAAGGAAGAGACAAAACCTCTTCATTAATCTTTTTCATCTCGAGTCCCGAAACAAATGGGAGGGTGTCCACTTTAATCCTTCTTTCATTAAGAGAACGTCTGGGCAAAATTTACTCTTCAGATACAAAGTTCATATATATATATATATATATTATATATATATATATAATATATATATTATATATATATATATATATATATATATATATATATATATATATATATATATATATATATATATATATATATATATATATATATATATATATATATATATATATATATATATATATATATATATATATATATATATATATATATATATATATATATATATATATATATATATATATATATATATATATATATATAATATATATATATATATATATATATATATATATATATATATATATATATATATATATATATATATATATATATATATATATATTATATATTATATATATATATATATATATATATATATATGCTTCCTTCGGGGGAAAAGGCCAGAGGCCTACCAATTTCCAAATGACTATTGGCAATACTGAAACTCGATCGTTAAACACCGACATGTCCCGATACACGACGCTTGAAAGTTTGCAAGTCAATGAGGGCACGCACCAAAAGGATTTTCGTACTTTTTAGGGGTAAATTTATTTGTAAACTTTTTATTTTTTTCATTAGTTATATAGTAAAATCTAAAGGTTCCAGAGAAAAAGTTTTAAAGTGACCCCTGTCGAATGACCTTGAAAAACGGTAAATTACTCCTGTCCAGAAAAAAACAATTTTTTTTTAAAGATCTATAATTCTTTTTCGGCATTCTTATAGAAAATATTCTGCTGATTCCAAATATGTAATTAGTTTTACATATTTGCAAATAGTTACCGAGATATGACCACACAAAAATTTCAAATGGGGACCCCCCAATAGAAAACCCCAAACTTTTGGGTGGAAATATTTTCCTTTTTTTTAGCAATTTTATAGTAAAATCTATGCTGATTCCAAATCTGTATTTAGTTTTTTATAGTTACGAACAGTTGCTGAGAAAAAGACAAATCCAAGTTACACCTGTCAATGACCTTAAAAATGTCGGCAAATAGCTCTCAAAGGAAAATTTTTTATTTTTTTATTTTTAAAATTAATTTTCTAAAGTTTTATAGAAAATAAAACGCAGATTCCAGATCTGCAATTAGTTTTCCATAATTCAAAATAGTTACCGAGATATTACCACTCAAAAAAATGTGACAGAGGGACCCTTCAAAGCCAGGGCACTAATTTTTTGGGGTAAAAATTTTTTTTTCATCAGTTCTTTAGGAAAATGTATGCTGATTCCAAATATGTAATTAGTTTTTTCTAATTGCAAGCGGTTCCTGAGAAAAAGACTTTTCAAGTGACACCTATCGAATGACCTTGGGTTTGGCAATATGAGGCAACTTCAAATAAATTTTTTTTCAATAAATTTAGAAATTTGCTTTTAGTATATTCTTATAGGAAATAATATGCAGATTCCAAATATGTAATTACTTTTTCCTAACTCCAAATATTTCCTAAGATATGACCATTCAAACGTTGAATGCATTTTATAAATAAAATTTTGAGTTTTACGTTTTGTCAATTTTCTGAAAATCGCACTTTCAAAACATAAAAATTCGCCAAAAAAAATGAGCCCAACGATCATTTTCAAACGTTTTTTATTGAATTACAGACAGTTAGAGGAAAATAAACACATCTATCTGATCCCCAGATTAATGGCGGTTAATTTTTAATATTTATTTGAACTTAAAAAATTTTTAAAAAATGAAAATTTAAACATTTGCGATCACTTTGTGCAGCGCTTAAACCATCTAAGCTACCAGCTATTATTAAAATCATGCGTACATTTGATTCCTACATATTTTTCTAAATCTTTAAAAGAAAAAAGAAAAGAAAACAAAGAATATTTTATATTTTATTAAGGATTTAGTAAAAAAGGTGAAAATGGGTTTGGTCCACTAAAAAAAAAAAAATAGCCCAACGATGGGTCTCATGTTTTCGAAATATATGCACTAATAGTTACCCTTTAAAGTCGTTTTCTTCTCCTATCTATAAAAAATGGTTGAAAATCCAGTTGGAGCAACCCCTTTGCAATGGAAGTTGGAAAAACAGATAAAGGGAGTGTGTTCCCATACTTTACCAGTTGCAATCATGTAAGATTCAGCTTAGCTGTAAAGTCTGGAGTTGGAGAGTTGGACAGAGGAAGGATGAGACTGTATTGAAAGGATTGTCGCACGAGGGCTTCTCAGTGGAGGACTTATGGGACGTTAGAGTTCCGAAGCCCAATGTCCGTTGTAATAGCGATAGTACGTATATGATATTTATAATATATAATATTGGGTTGAATTCCATTTTGAAGTATAAGACAACCAGATTGGTCATGTAATTGTTCTTTAAAATTTGCAGGTTGAATTCAAACCAAACACTTAAAGTTATCAAACTTAACCCAGAGAACTCCTTTTTTTGTCACGTTTCAAATATTTAAATATTTTTAAATATTTATTTATAAAAAAAAAAAAGATTTTTTTTTTTTTTTTTTTTTTTTTTTCTTTTTATTACTTTCTTTCTTTTTCTACTTTTTTTGATGGTTTACTATAAAAATAATTTATATATCAATGTGTCGTCAGCAGTGTTGAAATTTGATGTAACCTCATATGAAGGTGAGTATTATTATTATTATTATTATTATTATTATTATTATTATTATTATTATTATTATTATTATTATTATTAATTATTATAATATATATTATATTTTATAATTAAATAATTTAATAATTTATATATCAATGTGCGGTCAGAAATGCTGAAATTTGATGTGACTTGGTACGAAGGTGGTATTATTATTATTATTATTATTATTATTATTATTATTATTATTATTATTATTATTTTTATTATTAATATATTATGTCATATAAAATTTTATACTAAATAATTTATATAATTTTATATCAATGTGCGGTTAGAAATTAAATTTAAATTGCTTGTATTATATAAAAAAAATATTATTATGTATTATAATTATTATTATTATTTTATTATTATTATTATTATTATTATTATTATTATTATTATTATTATTATTATTATTATTATGTCTTAATGCTACTTATCTTCTGTACTAGGCATATTTTTAGGGTTAATATTGAGATCTTTTTATTTAAATAAGCAAGAATCGATTATATCACTTTTTTCATCAGTCGAGGACTTGGGGTATGTCTCAGACACACAGGGTGACGGTGACAGGAATTTTAACTCCTGATAAAGATAAACGAAATGCTAAAGAAAAAATAAATAGTGAAGTTAAATCAAAAACTCCAAATAACAAAGTACGTAACAATTTAATAGTAAGAAACGATGGAGGTCAAAAACAAAAGAATGCAAGTGACATAAAAAAAAAAAATTAAAATTTTTTTTTTTTTTTAAATTTGAAGTTATACACTGAAAAGTACGTGGTTATAGCAAAGATGGAACCACAGCCACACTCCACAGATTAGCTGAATTACTTGTCGAAAAATAGTTTAGTGATTGTTGTATTTCTTATTGCATTAAAACCAATTAATAATTTTTAAATTTTGTCATTTAAATCACTTTGCTTCTGACAACCTCAAATAAAAACAAAAAAAATTTGTAGTCCGTTTACTTCTCTTACATAGCTTCTCATTAGCTTACTCGACATCATGTTTGATAATAAACTCTCTCTTTTAAATGTACATTCATTCACATTGCTGAAACTATCTAACATTAATAGTATATTAATTTATTATTAAATATATTTTGAATTGAAAGAACTATTTCTATTCTTGTATCTCGTTTTGACCTTATTGTAGAGGACAGAGTTTCGTCTTCTAACTTATTCCCTTATGAAATTGAACATAAAAAGAATTTATGTGTCATAAAGGGATTATCTATTTACCTTTAAACAGATCAACAATGCTGGGGCTGGGGGGGTTCTCTTCTTCCTTTCTCTTTTATAGGCCCCCTCGCCCCCTCTTTGAAAAGGGCTCTTCCCCTGAGTTGTGATGATCTGTAAATAATAAAAAAAAAAAATGTATTTTAAGAAACTTTTTCAGATATGAAAACTCGTCAAATTTTAAATTATTAATTATATTTTTAAATAATATATAAACTCTCAGGTAGCATGTAAAGTAATTGTAACGTAATCAAATGCAAAATAATAATAATAATAATAATAATAATAATAATAATAATAATAATAATAATAATAATAATAATAATAATAATAATAATAATAATAATAATAATAATAATAATAATAATAATAATAATAATAATAATAATAATAATAATAATAAATAATAATAATAATAATAATAATAATAATAATAATAATAATAATAATAATAATAATAATAATAATAATAATAATAATAATAATAATAATAATAATAATAATAATAAATAATAATAATAATAATAACAATAAATAATAATAATAGTAAAAATAGAAAATATACTCATTCACAGGCAAGGAAGCAAACAAATTAAAACATTTAAGTGAAGATAAAGAATTTCAAACCGGAAGAAATACTTTAATAAACAGAATTTATCCCGATTTTCACCAATGTTCAAACCCAAAATTATCAAAAAATCTCGAACAAAAAGGTCCATTTTGGGTGATAAACAACTACATTAAAGCTTCAAAAGAATTTAATTGTGATGAGACCATTACTTACACCACTCATGGAGAATATTATCTTTTAGATAATTTGGTATTTCTTACGGAAAGATGGCAAGTACGCTTAAATGAATTAAATGAACTCGTATAATTTTATTGGGTATTAGGGTATTGTTTATGACACCAATGCATAACAAAATTAATCTAAAAAGTGAGAGAACGTTTAATTTTAATTCTTTTATTTAGGGGCCAATAAGTGTGGCTGTCTATGCTCCTGGAACAGATTTTGATGAGGCAATTAAGACTATCATCCACCTCCGAAATTGTGTCTCTAAAAATGTTAAAGACTTTGTAACATTCCATTTATACTTCGAATCTCAACATTTTCCCACAAACGTAAGTTTAAGTTATTATATATATTTTTTTTATTTATTATTTTTTTTATTATTTTCTTATTTATTTATTTTTTGCAGACAACACAACATATTAAATCACTTTTAAAGTTCTCAAACTAAAAGCTTAATTCAGTGACCAAAATTAGTGATCGTTAGTAATAAATGAATAACAAATCGAAAAATTTATTATTGTAGACGTTTTTTTATTGATAGAGTTGTATTTATGATAGAAAAACTTTCTTGTTCAGTTAAAAAAAAAAGATAAAAAAGATGAAGTAGGAAAAAAGAAAAAGAAAATGAGTCTGATAATAACAGTTAACATTAGTAAACCAGTAAATTCATGATCATAATTAGAGAGAAGCTTAGCAGTCAATATTTGCCTAAAAATTTCAATCTTTATAAAGGATGTACAAGTAGTGACAGGGGAAAGGGTGGATGAGGGGCTATTTTTGGGTGCCGCATCTCGGGACTTCTCCGAGACTATTGTTGTTTGTCGCTAAAATTATTTCATTATTTTATTTAAAACAAGGATGTGTGTCTGTGATGGTGCCTTTTGTGCGTGAAAGGAGAGCCTACTTCGTATAGAAGAATGTGAAGATGAGCCCGAAATGGTGCGTACCATTGGGCACTGGAGTGAGACGGGAAGTACTCTTAACACTTTATACACCCAATGGGAGCATCTTCATCTCCTCGGGAGAGCTACTTCTCTCCCCGGTAAATATATATATCCAAATCATTTCAGATTCGTGATCCCAATGACTTTAGAATCAACTGCAATGAGAGAAACATCTTTCATGAACCTGAAACATCCTACAGGAACACTAAAGGTCTTTTATATCCTGTCAACGTTGGCAGAAATATTGCCAGAACGAATGCAGCGACATACTTTGTATTCGCTTCGGATATTGAACTCTATCCTTCTATTAATGTAATTCCAGGTAAAATATTTTACAATAATATAATCTTTTATAAAAATTACGTCTGTTAATTTATTTCTGTTCGGAATATTTGAACTACTAATTTAATACTGCATCAACTTTCGTTTCCACAGAGTTTCTTAAAATGATTGAGAAAAGTGACTACACAAGACTCTCTAAACAAACGCGTCTTCGTTTTACCAATTTTCGAAGTGAAAAAAGATCAAAAAGTTCCTGAAACGAAAAATGAACTTATTTTGATGCTTAGCAGGAAAGACGCCTTTTGGTTTCACGAGAAATTTTGTAAAGAGTGTCACCTACCTCCTGGTTATATATATATATATATATATATATATATATATATATATATATATATATATATATATATATATATATATATATATATATATATATATATATATATATATAATATATATATATATATATATATATATATATATATATATATATATATATATATATATATATATATATATATATATATATATATATATATATATATATATATATATATATATATATATATATATATATATATATATATATATATATATATATATATATATATATAATATATATATATATATATATATATATATATATATATATATATATATATATAATAATATATATATATATATATATATATATATATATATATATATATATATATATATATATATATATATATATATATATATATATATATATATATATATATATATATATATATATATATATATATATATATATTACTTTAGAACCAGGAGGTAGGTGACACTCTTTACAAAATTTCTCGTGAAACCAAAAGGCGTCTTTCCTGCTAAGCATCAAAAGAAGTTCATTTTTCGTTTCAGGAACTTTTTGATCTTTTTTCACTTCGAAAATTGGTAAAACGAAGACGCGTTTGTTTAGAGAGTTTGTGTAGTCACTTTTCTCAATCATTTTAAGAAACTCTGTTGAAAGGAAGGTTGATGCAGTATTAAATTAGTAGTTCAAATATTCCGAGCAGAAATAAATTAACAGACGTAATATTTATAAAAGATTATATTATTGTAAAATATTTTACCTGGAATTACATTAATAGAAGGATAGAGTTCAATATCCGAAGCGAATACAAAGTATGTCGCTGCATTCGTTCTGGCAATATTTCTGCCAACGTTGACAGGATATAAAAGACCTTTAGTGTTCCTGTAGGATGTTTCAGGTTCATGAAAGATGTTTCTCTCATTGCAGTTGATTCTAAAGTCATTGGGATCACGAATCTGAAATGATTTGGATATATATATTTACCGGGGAGAGAAGTAGCTCTCCCGAGGAGATGAAGATGCTCCCATTGGGTGTATAAAGTGTTAAGAGTACTTCCCGTCTCACTCCAGTGCCCAATGGTACGCACCATTTCGGGCTCATCTTCACATTCTTCTATACGAAGTAGGCTCTCCTTTCACGCACAAAAGGCACCATCACAGACACACATCCTTGTTTTAAATAAAATAATGAAATAATTTTAGCGACAAACAACAATAGTCTCGGAGAAGTCCCGAGATTCGGCACCCAAAAATAGCCCCTCATCCACCCTTTTCACAGTCACTACTTGTACAGTCGTGAACAGAAGTTCGTTCCTATTAAGCTGGAAATAAATATTTATATAAAATGGAGATCATCTCAGATTCAGCCAATCACAGTTCAATTAAGCCCCTCTCAATGTTTTTATTCTCTTTTTATTCAAAATAGAGCTTTTATGAAATGATCTCCATTTTATATGAATATTTATTTCCAGCTTAATAGGAACGAACTTCTGTTCACGACTGTACATCCTTTATAAAGATTGAAATTTTTAGGCAAATATTGACTGCTAAGCTTCTCTCTAATTATGATCATGAATTTACTGGTTTACTAATGTTAACTGTTATTATCAGACTCATATTCTTTTTCTTTTTTTCTACTTCATCTTTTTTATCTTTTTTTTTTAACTGAACAAGAAAGTTTTTCTATCATAAATACAACTCTATCAATAAAAAAACGTCTACAATAATAAATTTTTCGATTTGTTATTCATTTATTACTAACGATCACTAGATTTTGGTCACTGAATTAAGCTTTTAGTTTGAGAACTTTAAAAGTGATTTAATAAGTTGTGTTGTCTGAAAAAATAAATAAATAAGAAAATAATAAAAAAAAAATAAATAAAAAAAATTTATATAATAACTTAAACTTACGTTTGTGGGAAAATGTTGAGATTCGAAGTATAAATGGAATGTTACAAAGTCTTTAACATTTTTAGAGACACAATTTCGGAGGTGGATGATAGTCTTAATTGCCTCATCAAAATCTGTTCCCGGAGCATAGGCAGCCACACTTATTGGCCCCTAAATAAAAGAATTAAAATTATACGTTCTCTCACTTTTTAGATTAATTTTGTAATGCATTGGTGTCATAAACAATACCCTAATACCCAATAAAATTTTACGAGTTCATTTAAGCGTACTTGCCATCTTTCCGTAAGAAATACCAAATTATCTAAAAAATAATATTCTCCATGAGTGGTATAAGTAATGGTCTCATCACAATTAAATTCTTTTGAAGCTTTAATGTAGTTGTTTATCACCCAAAATTGACCTTTTTGTTCAAAGCTTTTTGATAATTTTGGGTTTGAACATTGGTGAAAATCAGGATAAATTCTATTTATTAAAGTATTTCTTCCGGTTTGAAATTCTTTATCTTCACTTAAATGTTTTAATTTGTTTGCTTCCTTGCCTGTGAATGAGTATATTTTCTATTATTATTATTATTATTATTATTATTATTATTATTATTATTATTATTATTATTATTATTATTATTATTATTATTTTTATTATTATTATTATTATTCATTTGATTACGTTACAATTACTTTACATGCTACCTGAGAGTTTATATATTAATCGAAAATATAGTTAATAATTTAAAGTTTGACGAGTTTTCAAATCTGTGAAAGTTTTTTAAAATATATTTTTTTTTAATTTTATTTACAGATCACCACCACTCACGTGCAGAGTGAGCTTATAAAAGAGAATGGAAGAAGAGAACCCACACAGCCCCAGCAAGGTTGGTCTGTTGGAATACAAGAAGCACTAAATAATTTTTCGACAAGTAATTCAGCTAATCTGTAGCGTGTGATTGTAGTTTCATTTTTTGTTATAACCATGTACAGTCGTGAACAGAAGTTCGTTCCTATTAGGCTGGAAATAAATATTTATATAAAATGGAAATCATTTCATAAAAGCTCTATTTTGAATAAAAAGAAAATAAAAACATTGAGCGGGGCTTAATTGAACTGTGATTGGCTGAATCTGAAATGATCCCTATTTTATATAAATATTTATTTCCAGCTTAATAGGAACGAACTTCTGTTCACGACTGTACTTTTCAGTGTATAACTTCAAATTTAAAATTTTATTATTTTTTAAATTTACTTTATATCGCTTACAGTACATTCTTTTGTTTTCGACATCCCTCATTTCTTACTATTATATTGTTGGGTACTTTTTTTATTTGTTGTTTTTAAGGAGGATCTTTTTCCCTTTGTTTAACAAACAAATTTAACATCATTATTTATTTTTTATTTAACATTTTGTATATCTTCATCAGGAGTTAAAATTCCTGTCACCCTGTGGGTCTGAGACGTACCCCAAGTCCCAGACTGATGACCCACCCCAAGTCCCGACTGATGACCCACCCCAAGTCCCCGACTGATGAAAAAAGGGATAATCGACTTTTGCATATTTCAATAAAAAGATCTCAATATTATCCCTAAAAGTATGACTTGTACAGAAGATAAGTAGTACAAAGAGATAATAATAATAATAATAATAATAATAATAATAATAATAATAATAATAATAATAATAATAATAATAATAATAATAATAATAATAATAATAATAATAATAATAATAATAATAATAATAATAATAATAATAAATAATAATAATAATAATAATAATAATAATAATAATAATAATAATAATAATAATAATAATAATAATAATATATAATAATAATAATAATAATAATAATAATAATAATAATAATAATAATAATAATAATAATAATACTCACCTTCGTAGGAAGTCACATCAAATTTCAGCATTGCTGACCCCACATTGATATATAAATTGTTTTTACAATAAATCATCAAAAGTAGAAAAAGAAAGAAAGTAATAAAATTTTTGCTCGACCTTCTCATATTTTGGAAATCTTTTTTTTTATAAATAAATGTTTAAAAATATTTAAATATTTGAAACGTGACAAAAAAAGGAATTCTCTGGATTAAGTTTGATAACTTTAAGTGTTTGGTTTGAATTCAACCTGCAAATTTTAAAGAACAATTACATGACCAATCGGGTTGTCTTATATACTTCAAAATGGAATTCAACCCAATATTATATATTATAAATATCATATATGTACTATCGCCATTACAACGGACACTGATTTTCTGAGCTCTAACGTCCCATAACTCCTCCACTGAGAAGCCCTCTTGCGACAAGCCTTTCAACACAGTCTCATCCTTTCTCTGTCAAACTCTCCAACTCCAGACTTTACAGCTAAGCTGAATCTTACATGATTGCAACTGGTAAAGTCTGGAACACACTTCCTTTATCTGTTTTTCCAACTTCCTTTGACTTGCACATTTTCAAGCGCCGTGTATCGAGACATGTCGGCGTTTAACTATCGAATTTCAGTATTGCCCCCTAGCTTTTGGAAATTGGTAGTCCTATGGCCTTTTCCCACCAGAGGAAACACACACACACACACACACACACATATATATATATATATATATATATATATATATATATATATATATATATATA